>JAEQBH010000741.1:600000-827240 GCA_016808115.1 Tetrastigma voinierianum | reverse complement strand
TGGAGGTTTGAAGGTGTCTGAGGGATCACATAATTCGCATTGAAACCACGCAATTGCGTACCCGAGGGCTGCAATTTTGAGCCCGACCAGCACCAGCGATGCAGAAGAGAGATCCTTAGCGACTCGGTACATACGATTTTGACTCAGAAACCATCCGAGACAGCCCTTGTCTGAAGCCACATTATCCTCCCAATTGAGGCCACAAAACATGCCACAAACACGGCACCAAACATGCCAAAAACACGGCATAAAACCATCATCCAATCAATCCCAAAAGTAGGAATAAAACCAAAGTTCAAAATCCATGTAAATTCTACACCAAAGCATAGCCTCCATACAAGTTCTACACAAACCTTAGTAAGTTCCATACTAAAGTCTAACAAAGTCCATACAAAATCCAAACTAATCCATAAAAACCCATATACTTCCATACTAAATACATCCTCAAAGGAAGATTCCATACTCTAACAAGTAATCACTCTTTAACACCTCAGAGCTAACTCATTAGAGATTTCATATAAAGTCCACAAATTCACCAACCCATAACAATCCATACAAACCATACAAAATCTTAGTTTCCATACCCAAAACCATACTAATTCTATACAAAAACTAGACTTCCATACCTTTTCAGCCTCTTGGCTACCTTCCTTCTTGCTTTTCTTTTCTCCCTCTTCCTTTCTCTCTTCTTCTCAATGAGTATGAGCTCTCTTTTGGAGACCAAAAAAATGAGATATTTTGTCTCCCTCCTTTTTATACTTAATTTCCCTTTTATTTACACATAGGTCCTCCCACTCTTTATTATTTGCACTTCAATTTCCCATTATTCCACTTTGGCATACAAGCTTATGAGATTATGATCCTTAAGTCCTAAATTGGTAAATGACCAATTTACCCTTGTCTTTTGTATAAATTCCGGGTTTTGCTTATTTTAGTTTTAGCATTATTTTTATTAAGAAAAAATAACATTTACTTTTATCGCAAGCTTGTATTATAAAGCGTAGGGTATAATTTGAGGGTGTTACGAGTTGGGACTATAATCCAAGTCATCGATGGGGCCTTTCATGACACTATTTGTTCCTTCTTTCCTCGGTATGGGTCGGAGTAACCACTATCACTCGTACGGTGCGCGGCTTTATGCGCCTGGACATGCCAAAGTATGGGTCGGGTCGGGGACATGGCTCCGGCAGGGACTTGAGGAGACTGGGAAGTGTCATATTTATTGTACCCTGGGGAGCCCGGTCGGCGGACCGGTCGATTATCACAGGGGTATGTTTTTGCTAACTCGCATGGGCAAGGATATTGTCGACTCTAGTCGTCGCGCCCATTCGTGTTGCATCATGTGGCCAGAGAGGTGGGCTTATAGGTTCAGTCCTTGGAAAATCCGTTGTATGTGAGTTCTCCCCTAGGGACTAGGGTGAGAGTTGATTTGATGTGTCGGGATTGTGAGTTAGAGATCTCCGAAATTCTTCTCACAATGGACCTGAGGGTCATGGACATGTCAGAGTTTGATGTCATCCTTGGGATGGACTGGTTGACGGCACACCAAGTCGTCATTCATTATGATCGCAGGAGGGTTACCACCTACACACAAGACGGTATTCGTGTTTCGTTTCGAGGGGGACAAAGCCAGTGCTTTACCTCGGCCAGGTCTCGACTTTAGATGGCACGGGCGGGTTGGTCAGGTTGGCTAAGTAAGCCTTACCACGGGAGAGCGAGGTGGGCAGGTTGGATGTCTGTGGTGGTTTGCGAGAGTATAGGGATTTTTCGGATGAGCTATTGGGATTACCTTCACAGAGGGATGTAGACTTATGTATTGAGTTACACCTTAGCGCGTTGCCTATTTCTATGACTCTGCATAGGATGGTGCGGTTAATGTAGGAATCAGGTCGGATCTGTGAGGTTTTTTGGACAAGGGTTTCATTAGATCGAGCACTTCACCTTGGGGCGCTCCGGTTCTGTTTGCTAAGAAGAAGGACAAGATCCTTCAACTATGCATTGATTACCGACAATTGAAAAGGGTTACGATCAAGAATCGATACCCATACAGAAGTTGATGGTTATTTGATCCAATTGAGGAGGCGAAGGTCTATTCCAAGATGATCTGTCACCAGTTATCATCATCTGAGAGTTAAAGAGGCGGATATTCCTAAGACAGTGTTTAGGATAAGGTACGACATTTCGAGTTCATAATGATGCCATTCAGCTTGACGAATGCTCAAACAACATTCATGGATCTTATGCATAGGGTATTCCAACCCTACTTAGATAAGTTTGTCGTAGTCTTTGTGAATGACATTTTGATCTACTCCCAATATGAGGATGAGCATGAGGATCACTTGAGGATTGTTCTACAAGCCCTCAGAGAACATCAGTTGTACGCCAAGTTCAGTAAGTGTCAGTTTTGGCTTATTGAGGTGAGATTCTTGGGACATGTAGTGTCAGCTTCGAGTGTATTAGTGGACTTGGAGAAGGTCGAAGCAGTTATGAGTTGGGAGAGGACGAAGTCAATCTTTGAGATACAAAGTTTCTTGAGATTTGCAGGGTATTACAGGAGATTCATTGAGGACTTCTCCTTATTAGCTACACTTATGACGAGATTGACTCGGAAGGAGGTCAAATTCGAGTGGAATGACTTATGTGAGAAGGCATTCTAGGAATTGAAAATGAGGCTTACTTTAGCTCCTATTCTGATAGTCCCGGAAAGGGATCAAAGGTACATATTGTATTGTGATGCCTCGAAGGACGGACTAGGATGTGTTTTGATGCAGTCTGGGAGGTTTATGGCTTATTGATTCGTGCCACAGTAGGTGTATGATTAGTGCCCAAAAAGAGCTATTTGAACCTTATTTATTATAGGTTTTGAGTTCTTTTTGTGCACTAATCATTCTAATCAACCCGATTTGCACATTAAGGTCCCTACTATTCTACTGATCGCATTTTGTGGCTAATTTTGTAGTTTTTGTAAGCTATTTATGTCGCAATTGTTGAGTAGATCCAAGCACGAAGAATTCGAGTCAAACTCAGCATTGTAGATCAGAGACTAGAAGGAAAAAAGAGCAGAAAATACAAAGAAAATGGAACTTGAGAAATTTGCATCCTAGAGCAGCATTCATGCCTCCGGCCGATACTTGTTCACTGCTTTTTTGGCGTTGTGCCACATTTGGCACAATTTTGTTTCTTCCCATTTTATCCCTTGTAATAGCTTTTGGTATTAGTTTTTTTTTTGTAATTTCCCTTGCTCTGAGCCGTATATAAGCTGAGTCAAGGTCTATAAAGGAGATCGATCAATCACTTTGCAATAAATTTTTAGCGGAGAAGCTTTCAGCTCTCCCTCCTTCTGCTTCATTTTCTCTCCTTGTGTTTCATTTTCTTTCCACTTTCTGGGCAACCAAACACCCTTCGAGGATGACAACTCGGAGGATGGTAACTAAACCCTTTCTGCAGCCCAGAGTGGAAGGTTCTTTGAGTCTGGGATCTTAAGGATGGAGGGTTCCCTGTTCTTCACGTAGGTACTCACTGGCAGTTTTGTGTTCCATTTATAACTTTAGGTTTTTATCCCTTCGAATCCCCTTGAATGGCTATTATTTTGTAAGCTTTTAGGGTTCAGTGGATGCTTATTTCTAGATCCACTGAGATTCATTAATTTCACTGCTAAGCTTTTCCTGTATATATTTTACTCTTAGTCTTCTTAATTTTAGTTCACAGTTTATTTTTTAGGGTAACCCTAACCTTTTAGGTAGGATTGTCTCTTGATCGTTGGGTGTCTACCGTGTTTTTACTGCAGGAATTTCCAGTGGGTTAGAAATCGAGAAGGTAGGCTACTCGATCAATCTCTCGGGAGCACAGGCCGAACTTGAATTAGACCGATGGAACACCTAGAGAGAGTAGTACGATGGAAGGGTTGGAAGGAAGTGACATTGTTATGTTTTTATTTACTATTTTGAAGCGAAGCCCATTTTGTGATGTTCAATGGCTTGGTTTTCCTTTTGTGGAAATTTGTTATCTTTATCTGACTTACTTTTTCAAAAATTGGACCCATTTTACACCCATTTTTGTGTTTGCCTAGCTGTGGTTTTGAAAAATTGAAACAACATCCCGATTTATATATGTTAGATTGGTTCATGCCTAATTAGTGGATGATTAGTTGAATCCTTATTTACTTTTGACCTTTTTCTTACCTACAGCTAACCACACCTTATTGCACATCGAGGTTCGACAATAGGTTGAAGCGCACCTCTAAACTTTGCAAAACCTACCTAGTTTCGGTTGACTACCTTTAAATAGGTTAAGGACCCACGTGAAAAGAGGAGGTGTGTGTCTTCAAAATAAAAGGGTGTAGAAAAAGAAAAAGAAAAGAAGAAAAATTGCAGCGCATTGCCTTGAAACACTTTGAGTACGGTCAGGGTATATGGCAGCCTTTAAAGCCAGGTGCCCTAAACCAGCGGTTGAAGTCAGACTTAGTGCTCGTACGGGTGGATGGAGAGTTTAGCGGGTTGTAGGTGCTGGAGTTTCGAAATCATTCGGAGTCTGGGTGAAACCTAAAGAGTTAGTGGTCGAAAGATC
The DNA here is from genome assembly GCA_016808115.1 of Tetrastigma voinierianum. Taxonomy (NCBI): domain Eukaryota; kingdom Viridiplantae; phylum Streptophyta; class Magnoliopsida; order Vitales; family Vitaceae; genus Tetrastigma; species Tetrastigma voinierianum. Next base: position 822,674 of record JAEQBH010000741.1, on the reverse strand, counting down.
CTTATGACTTGGTGCCCTAAATGGTGGTAGGAGTCATCCCGGTGGATCCCCACTACATAGACTTTGATGAGGTCGATTCCTCGGCAATGCACCCTCTGACCACACGAAGAGTTGTGCGATAAAGGTGGGTCTGATCTATTTAGGTTGTTTAGTGTCCTAAGTGTGAAACGTAGCTTGGTTGGGGGAGAGTGCGGTTTAAGCGGTTTATTATTGGCGATCAAACAATGCTTGGTTTGGTGGAAGTCTACGGTTGATTCACGAGGAGACTTTTTGATATTCAATTTTATATAGCATTCATTCTCTCGAGATAGTTATTAGAGCGAGGGTTTCGGTGAAGTTCTCATCGAGGGCTAAGCGCATTACTCATTCACAGCCTTTTTTGAAATATAATAATTTTGTAGAATATCATTTGTTTATCGTTTTGTATGCTCTATCTTTCTTTCTTTCTTTCTTTCATTGCTAAGGGACTAGAAATGTGTAGGTTGGGAGGTGTGATTAGTGCCCAGTCTTGTGAACCATTTATTATAGGTTTTGAGTGCTTTTTGTACTGTTCTAATTATTGATTTGCACATTAAGGTCCCTACTATTCTACTCATGCATTTTGGCTAATTTTGTAGTTTTTACCAGAAGCTATTTATGTCGAAATTGTTGAGTCGATCGAGCACGAAGAATTAGTCAACTCGGCATTGTAGATCGGAGACGGAAAGGAGAATAAGAGCATAAAATACAAGAAAATGGAACTTCTGAAATTGCATCCTGCGAGCCACGATATTCATACCTCTAGCCCGACCCTTTATTCATCCTGCTGACCAATGTTCTGTTTTTGTATTTGTGCCACTGTTTGTTTCAATTTTTGTTTCTTCCCATTTTATCCCTTATAATAGCTTTTGGTTTTAGTTTTTTTTTTTTGTAATTTCCATTGCTCTGAGCCGTATATAAGCTGAGTCAAGGTCTGTAAAGGAGATCGATCAATCACTTCGCAATAAATTTTTGGCGGAGAAGCTTTCATCTCTCCCTCCTTCTGCTTCATTTTCTCTCCTTGTGTTTCATTTTTCTTTAGCTTTACAGGCGATGAACACCGTTCGGGATGACAACTCGGAGGATGGCCCGGCTAAACCCTTTCCTCCTTGAAGTGGAAGGGCTGCTTTGATCTGAGGATGTTAAAGAATTTGGAGGGTTCCACTGTTCTTCATGAAGTACTCCTTTGGTAGTTTTGTGTTCCATTTATAACTTTAGGTTTTTATCCCTTCGAATTCCCTTGAATGGCTATTATTTGGTAAGCTTTTAGGGTTTAGTGGATGCTTATTGCTAGATCCACTGAGATTCATTAGTTACCCTCTATGGCCCATTCGGTGAGTCAAGATTTATTTTCCTTTGTCGGTGAGTAACAACGCTTTCGGTGGTACCATTTTCAAGCAATTATTTTGGGTTAGGTTTTATAGCTAAATGAAGATACGGTTCGGGAGATGACTATAGGTCATCCTCCCCAATGCGAGGAAATGACCCTGGATACCCTCAATTGCCCTAGGATCCTAAGCTTAGTATCTTGATACTTCAAGGGGTTCTATTTTACATTTTTTTCTTATTTTATTTTAAACACATAAGCAATCAATTCTCCTTTGTTTTTATAAATTCGCCATCCAAAGTGAAATTCACCATTTTAGACTCCTTGCCAAATCATTTGTACCGAAAAATCCATCCCCGAGTTCGACCCTAGAGCCACTATACTGCAATAGCTTTGCTACGGTAGTAGGACTTTTAGGATATAAATTTTGTTGCTTCCGGAACACCTATTGTGGCACAAATCATTATGCAGGAATTGGCAAAATTTACTATCTTGGGAGTTTCTTTGTTTGTAGCAAAGCTCTTTGCTGTATAGTGATCAGTCGGTACAAGATGGAGTTTCTTCGTAAGTGAGTCACGATTGGCCCGAAAATGGTGTTTCCACTTTAGTTTGGGATTTCTGTAAAAGCGGTGGCAGTTGATAACTTGAAAATCGTAAGTGTAGGGAAATAAAGTGTAAAAGAAATCCTTGAAGTTTCAGGCCACTAGGGTTCTAAGGCAACTATAATGTCCTCGGGTCCTTTTCCTCATGTTAGGGAGGATGACCTATAGTCATTTCTGAACCCAGATTATGTTTAGCCAAAGGAACCGAACCACACAAAAGTGTTCTCTAGTATCTGACATTTATTAACCATTAATGTTTAAAGACGATTAAAAGCGAACTGGATCCCAGCTTTGTGCTAGGAGCGAATAAATGGAAACTAAGCTAACATCGGTGGATCTAGCAATAAGTATCCAACGAACCTTTAAAGCTTGCCAAGTACTCGGGGTACATCAACGAGAGTTCAAACTGCGTGAGATGCGAAACATAAATGATAATAAATGCCTTCATTGTTAGCGACCAGGACCAGTGCTTTACCTAAAGCTTCCGTGTTGACCTGATTAGTACTTAAAAAATGCTATTTTGAACCCTGTTTAATTAAGGTTTTGAGCACTTTTTGTGTACTAATCGGCATAATTAACCCGATTTGCACATTAAGGTCCTGCTATTTCGCGAGTGGCATTTGGCTAATTTTGTAGTTTTGAGATAATCAGGCCCAGAATTATCGAGCGATTCAAACACGAAGAACGAGTTGAACTCATCGTTCTGGATCATATCCACGAAAAGGAAAGAGCAAAAAGTGAAGAAAAATGGAGCACTGCGAAATTGCATCATGCTGACACTGTTCATGCCTCCAACATTGTTCACCACTTTTCTTTGTGTTCCTTCCATCTTTACTTGATTTTGCTTTGTCTCTTTTGGTTTTCTTCCTTTTTTGCCCCCATTGTAATAGGTTTTGCAATGTTATTTTTGTAATTTTGTAAAGGGGCTTTGACTACAAAATCCCCAAGACCAGACACTGTTAGGGCATTGCTTAATTAATAAAGTTTTTGGGAGAAGCTTTCAGCTCTCCAAAGTTTTTCTTTAAAAAAAAAAAAAAAAAAAATTTCGCAACCCAATTTTGTTTTCATCATAACTTTTTCATGCGAACTCAGTTTTGGGTAATTTTGGTACCGTTGGAAAGCTTAGAGAGTGTAGAATCCAAATATAGCTAGAAATAACAATTTTGATATTTTATGAAGGTGTAATTTTCAAAATTATTAAACTAGTCATTTTTTTCCTCTATTTTCTTCTCCTAACTTGTTTATTTGAAGCCCAATTAGGTAGAAAAAAGATGTCTATAAAGCTACTGAAGTCTCCTATCCAACAACGAGCACATCTCATCGAGGAGGTAGCACTTCCTTCTCTAACTTTCCAATCCGAGCCCCATTGCGGACAATGAGACATTTGGTCGAGGGGAGAGATGCGAAGGAAGTAAACTGTTATGTTTTTTGTTATTAGTTTGAGCAAGCCCATTTTGTGATGTTCGGTGGCTTGATGGTTCCTTTGTGAAGGTATTTATACTATACGGCTTATTTTTGCAAAATCCATTTTGTGATGTTGGTGGCTTCTTTGGTTTTCCTTTTATTAGTTGTTATACTATACAGCTTATATTTTTGCAAAAATTACACCCATTTTGCACCAATTTTTTTTTGTTTTTACTGTGTAGTTTGAAAAGTGAAACTTTGTCGATTCTATTAAATGTGGAGTGGTTCCAACACTAATTAGGTGGATGATTAGTTGAATTCTTACTGCTTTGACCTTTTTCTTCCACCTTTGGTAACCACCTTTGTGCACATGGGTTTCTTCAATAACACAAAACTACCCTGCCTCAAGCCTTGCAGTAACCTACCACACAGTTTAGGTTCGACCACCTTTAATAGGTTAAGGACCCCCATGAATAAAAGGAATAAATGTGTCTTCCCAAAATAAAAGAAAGAAAAGAAAAGAAAGAGAAAAATTGCAGCGCTTTGCCTTTAGGAAACATAGGCACGGTCAGAGGGTATATAGTGAAAGCCTTTAAAATATAGGTGCCACTAAGCTTATTTGGTTGGGAACCACAAACTTAGTGCTTTCGTACATGGAGTGGGTGGATAGGTGGAGTTGAGCAAGTTGTAGGTGCTAGAGTCTCGAAATCATTCGAAGTCCGGGGTGAAACCTAAGGAGTTAGTGGTCGAAAGATCCTTATGACTTGGTGCCCTAAGCCTTAATTTCTTGGGAGTCATCGATAGATCCCCGTTACATGGACTTTGGTGAGGGTCCGTTCCTCGGCGTGCACCTACAACACAAAAAGAGTAGTGGAATAGAGTGGGTCTGATCTATTTGGGTCGGTTAGCGTCTTTAGGTTGTGCGATAACTGGTTGGGGGAGAGTGCAATTTGGCGGTTTATTATTGAGAAGCCGATCAAACAAACATAGATTTTGGTGGAAGTTCGGTTGATCCACCAAGAGATGGATGCTCTTTTGATACTCATTTGTGGCATTCATTCTCTAAAGATAGTTATTAGAGCGAAAGTTTGTGATTCTTACTTAGGGTTAGACATTACTCATTCCCACCTTTTTGAATAACATTTTGAACATAATTTGTTATTGTTTTGTATCTTTCTTCTTTCTTTGCCTTTCAACACTGAGGACTAGCAATGTATTAGGTTGGGGGTGTGATTAGTGCTTAAAAGTGCTATTTGAACTAGTTTTAATTAAGGTTTTAACTTTTGTGTACTGTCGGCATAATTAACCCGATTTGCACATTAAGGTCCCTGCTATTCCACTGATAGCATTTTGTGGCTAATTTTGTAGTTTTTACAAGATAATCAGGAAAAAATTATCGAGTTAATTCAAACACGAAGAACCCAAGTTGAACTCATCGTTGCAGATCAGATCCCAAAAGGAAAGAAGAGCAAAAAGTGAAGAAAAATGGAGCAACTGTAGTATCTGATGACCAACATTCATGCCTCTAGAAGCATTCACCACTTTTGCCTATTGTTCCATTCATCATCGTTTGCTTTTTGTCTCTTTTGGTTTTCTTCCTTTTGCCCCCATTGTAATAGGTTTTGTCATTGTTTTTGTATAATTTGTAAAGGAGCTTTGATTTTAAATCTGAAGACCCCGGACCATTGTTGAGGGCGTTGCTTAGTGTAAAGTTTTTGGGGAGAAGCTTTCAACTCTCCTGCATTTTCCTTTTTCCCTCACTTTCCCTCATTTTATCTCCCTTTCTCGGCTGCCAAACACCTTGAGGACGACAACTCGGAGGATGGTTAGCTAGACCGCTTTTCTCCTTGAAGAGGTGGGTTACTGGGCAACGGTTTTAAGGTAAACTTTTGGTTCCCTTGTTTTTTCACATGGCAGTTTTGACATTTAGGTTTAATCCTTGATCTAGGTTTAAATCCTCTCTTGAGATGCCTTGATTGGCTTGATGTTCAGCAATCTTTTGGATTCGGTGGATGCTTATTGCTAAGATCCTTGAGATTCGATTGGATTTTCTTCTATGAGTCAGCATGGGGTAGACGAGGGCGGAGTATTCAACTAACGAGAAAACTTGTGCTCTGTAAATCTTGCTTTAAGATCATGTTTGGTTGTTTAAAGCTAAAAGAAGATTTGGTTCGGGAAATGACTATAGGTCACTCTTCCCTAACAGCGATAAATAGCAGAGGACCTCTCGGTTGCCTTAGGATCTCAAACCGTGGCTTGGTAGCTTCAGGAGTTCTTTTCTTATTTTCTTCATTTTATTATTAACACAGAAGCCATCTGACTCCACTGTTTAGCAAACCTTAAAATCAGTGAAATTCACCATTTTTAATCACTACAAATCATTTATGCAGAAGAAAACTCTAAATATATTATTGTTACAGACATTTATCTTTGCTGATAGCTCTACTGACAGTAGGTTTTAGTTACTCAAATATTGACTGATTTAGTGCACCTCTTGTGTACAGAATCATGACCCTCCTCTTGAGGATGGGAGAGTTTGGCTAGCTTTATCCCATGAGACTGTCATCCCTCAAGGGGTGTTTGGCTAGTGAAAAAAGTGTTCTTAAGAAGGGGGAGAAAATAGGAAAATCACCGCGGGGCGAAAGTTTGGCGTAATTTATTGATTGATGATTGGGTTGATTTTGGAGCTTGGTAGGAGCATATATTGCTCGAGTCAAAGTGCAAAGTATGAAACAACAAAAATGCAATGAGGCAATTTTGGTACAAACCACAAAAGCAATCAAAGAGTGGTCGACCACAGTAAAGCGAGTGACGAGAAAATTTCGATTCAAGTACTGCAACAACTGCCCAAAGGAAATCTACGTGCTCGATCTCCTCTTGTATTTAGCTCCGATTTATTACTGCTTTGCCTGCAGTAACCGAGTTCATTGGGTTCTTAGTATTGAATTAACAGAAGATAATAGTGTAATTGGCTTGCAAAACCACAAGAAATATCACAAAATATGATTAACAGTAGTAAAATAAGGTTCTTGAATTATCAGATGTGGGTTATTTAAATTGATTAGTACACAAAAATACTCAAAGCACACCCAATGAGCAGGGCTCAAACAACACTATTTGGGCACTAATCCTCTGTGAGCATTACTAGTCCCTTACTTATTGGCAAGAGCACCTGAGTTAGCTCATGCGAAAGAATGCATTTTTCAAGAAGTGTATGAGTAAGTAATGCCTTACCCCTCAGTCATAAATGATTGGATGCTGCACAACAACTGTCTTGGGAGAATAAATGCCATACAGACTAAGTTTAGGAAAGGTATCATACAGGTAACTAGGCACGGAAACTTCCGCAAAATCTAAGTGTTTATGTGATCGATTTTTCATGATAACACGCTAAACTACTCTCCCCACACGACCAGCTCTTGCCAGTCCTAGCACATTGACCAACCTAAAAAAATCTGGTTCCACTCTTTTGTCATATTTCTTTTTGTATTGTAGGATGCAATGCTGAAATCGACAAAGTCAGGTGTAGCGAGTCCTGATGACTCCCGATGTGACTAAGGCTTAGGACATCAGTCGTAGAGGATCTTTTGACCAGTAACTCCTCGGGTTTCTGGATAAGATGATTTTGTTCAAGGCCACCTATGACTGGCTAAGCCTCATCCATCCACCCATGTAGTGAGCACTAAGTCGGTGGCTCCCAACCAACTAAGGCTTAGGCTTTGGAAGCTAAAGACTTTCGCTAGTAAACCCCTCGGGCCAGATTCTTTCAGTTTCAAGAGTAAGTCTTGACACTACTTCTCTTCTTTTCTTTTTCTTTTTTCTTTGTATTTTTCTTTTTCTTAGGAAGACTTCATTGACCTTCTTTTATGGGGAACCATAACCTTTTACAGGTGGTCAATGAAACTAGGGTAGGTTTGCACGATAAGGGAGTTATGCAGTTTCTCAGGCTATTATGAGAGCCCGTGTGCCTGGTCATGTGGCTAGCTAAAGGTGGAAAACAAAGATTGAATACTAGGAGACTTCAACTGACCAACCACTGAATCAAGCATGGAAATAATCTAGTATCAATGGCATTAGTCAGTGTTTCAATTTTTCAACTTGCAGGCTAGGCAAAACCACTAAAAAAAATGAGGCAAAAATTGTTGCAAATGAGTTAAGAAACTGAGCTGTCTTATATGTATAACAGTGTGTGTCACTAAATTTTCAGCTTTTTCAAAAACAGTTTTCTTAAAAAGAAGCAAAAGGAAAGCCATTAAACATACAAAATGGGCTTTGCTTACACATGTAGTAGACTCAAAAAGTGTAAAATGTAGCAAATGATATCTCAAGTATAAATCACTTCACTGCTAACTCTCCCAAATGAGAGTGTGTCATTGGCCATGATAGGGTGTGGATTGGAAGGTAGTGGAGGAAGTGCTACCTCTCGGTCGGTGGCCGATTGAAAGGGTCGCGATCAGATGAATTTGAGGTGCTGTTAAGAGGTAGGCTGCGGCTCAGCTGCGTGTTGCTAGAATACGAGGGGCATGTAGGAATTTGGAGGTGGGTGGGCACCGATCACGGTGGAGTAGGAATGGAAGCGGCGAGTAGGTACATAAGGGGAGATCGTAAGGAGACCCAGGTGACTCTGGATCTACATGAGGATGGTCGATTACGTGTGAGTGCCTTTAGTATGAGCCATGGCGAGGCCTCGGTGCGAGTCATCTATCACGAAATTTGCATGGGCGGAGTTGCGAATGGGGCTTCTATAGTGGAGGAACATGCGGATTTGCATGCATGATGGTCGGAAAGTCTCGGGTGGAAATCATGATATCTTTGCGAGGTGGTGCGGAAGTTCATGCGGTATGTCTGTGGGGAGTGGTCTTGGGCGAGGGACCTTGGCTTGAGAGGCGGGGGTGCGGTGCTTGGGCCCGGAGGGAGATCTGCAAGGTGGGTTCCGGGCCTCGAGCTCCTGATATGCTCCAGCGGAGGGGCTACTCCTCAGTGGGAATATCGGCCGGTTGGGCGGGTCCTTGGGCCCCAGGCTGAAGGCGGAAGGTGAGAAGAGCGGGGCATAAGCTGCCGTCGGCCGTGGGATGGCCTCACAATCACGACGGCGCTCCAATCTAGGCTCATCAGGGAGCCGATATGCTCAAGCACTTGGCATAGGAGTCTTGGGAATAAGTGCGGCGTGGACTTAGCTCGAGGTAGACTCTTGCGATGGACCTTATCCTTAAAATGGAACAAGGAAGTCATAATAAGCTCTGGCAGGCCCAGACAGGCCTAGAGATGCGATAAAGGGCCTCAGGGATGGATCCTCTTCCTTGTGTATCTTTTGGAGCGAAAATATTAGACCTCGGAATGTGATCTATAAGAAGCATCTGTGGATGGAGAAGCTGCCTCCTAAATAGAGCCAGGCCCTACGGTGGTGCTGGAAGAGCGGACCGTCTCCTTGGGGCGAGGGTGGGCGAATTACTATAGCGTAGGAGTTGGCAAGGACCACCAATGAGATTAGATGTAGCGCGATGTACGAGGCCACACAGTATCCACTGGCCCGGCCGTCGATGGAGAAATGAAGAGCAGTCGGGTTGGATTCGCGCCTGGATGTCATCGTGTAGTAGAACTCGATGACCTTTGAAGAGTAGAAAAAGCCGACGAGTGCCGTGAGAACTGACTCAGAGTACCTGCACTAGGAGCATCAAATCTCAGAGCTCCGGTTCTGTTGAAAATGACGAAAGATCATAATAAACCTCATCATCGAATTCTGCTCTTGAGTACGTCGACGGAAATCCACTGGAATAGGGTTCTGATGGAAGAGTGGCCCGTGGATGATGGCATTTGGAGACAGGTCAGGTGGGGCTCCAGCAGGGCCCTGATGGGGTGGCGGTTGTAGCTCCTGAGGCTTGGAGCTGGAGGACTCCCCTGGGCCCGAGGTGCTGGCCCTTTTAGATGGTGGGCCCTCGGGATATGTACAGGATGTGGCGGAGAGGTGGAGTGGGGCCAGCCCAGAGTGTGGTGTGCACCCAGTGGGGCTGCGTGGAGGAACCCATGTGACCTTTGCCTGAGGGGCGGCCGGGGTCGGCCCGCGGTGGCTGTGGGAGGGAGCCAGTGGGCGTGGCGGGGTTGTTGGAGCACGGTGGCGGCGGGAGCGGTGGGCTGTGTGGGTGGGGGGAGGGGAGACAGGCGCACCAGGGTAGGAAGCGCTTCCTCAGTGGGTCTTCACCGTTCTGAGCTGAGAAGGAGGAAGAAAGGGAGGGGCTTTAGAAATGGAAACGGGATCTTGAAATGAAAAGAAAAGGAAAGGGCTTTATATAGGGGGGGGGGGGCGCAAATGAAAGGTTTTTGGCCAATTAATGGCTTTAAATGCCTATTAAATGGCTGGCTCAAAAAGAAAGGAAAATTAATGGCGGGCGCAGGAAACGAAGGGTTTGCAGCACCAGACGGAAGATGAAATGACAAGGGATATGAACAGTGGGAGCTACGAGAATTTTACGCAACTCAAACTGTAGCGATTTGCCAAATTTCGCATCTGTAAATTTGCAGTGCAAAATTTACGCAATCCTAGAAAATTTCCGAGCGGAAAAAGAACCCCGACTCTCTTGCGAAACTCTGTAGTGAGGAAGCTAAAAGTGAAAACAACCTTACGAATGAAAAATTTCAAAGAAAAATAGGCCAAAAGCGAGGAATCATGAAACTTTCTAAAAGCAGGCTGAAAGTAAAGGCAAAATTTTAGCAACAAAATTTTAGGGCTTTGAATCATGAGAAATACACTTCTTATAAAAATTTATTTTTAGTAATCATGGAGGGTCAAGGAGGTGGATTTCCTCCTTGTCAGTTGAGTGTTGCACTGCATATGGCTTCAGCCTTTACCCATTAACCTTGAATACTTTGTAGTCTTTGGGATTGAATAGGTCCATCGATCCATTGGGATAGACCTCCTGGATGGTGAATGGGCCAATCCATCTTGATTCGCTTGCCGGAAGGGTGGAGCTTGGTCGTGAAGCGACACTTGGTCTCCTTGTTTGAAATGTTTGCAAGCTATTAGTTGATCATGCCACCTTTTCAACTTATCTTTTGCAATTTTTGAGTTGAAGTAGGCATCATTCCTCAATTCTTCTAGCTCGTTGATGTCGAGGAGCCTGTTGAGACTAGCTCTGTCCATATCCGGAGTTCAGATTTCTTCACGCCACATACGCCTCGATCTCCGGTGGGTGTATGCCTTGCCATAAACTAGGCGATAGGGAGACATGCCTAGAATGGTCTTTGTAGAACATTACGTATGCCCTGAGGTCCAATGGCTTGAGACCAATCTTTGGGACAGTTTTACCACTTTCATCGATCCTTGTCTTGATCTCTACGTTTGGATAGCGCTCTGACACGGCCCGCTAGTCTTAGAGTGGTATCGGTGGCTTCCTTTATGTGACACATACTTAGTGAGGAGGCTTTCTCAAGGTTTGTTGCATAAATCTTGAGACCTCCCATCACTAATTATGGCTTTTAGGACCAGAATCTGGAGATATATTCTCTTAAAAATTTCATTACCACCCTGTCATCTACTTCCACTGAAGGAGCGCCCCAGCCAGCCAGACACATAGTCGACTCCGCCCCAAAATGTAGGGTATCGAGGAGGAAGGAATGGTCCCGTAATCCATATGAAAAGGTCAACTACCAAAATCGGGTTTAAAGGTATCATGTGACGACATCGAGAAATCTTCCTAACCTTTGGCATTTGTACATTCCACGCACATGGTATGTAGGCATCCTTGAAAAAGAGAGGGCGGTGGCCTCGGCGGCAACAGCTTGCGGTTTTACGGGGAAGCAAAATGGCCTCCACAGGCATTCTCATGGCAGTGGTTGATTATTCCTTATTGCTCTGATTCAGGCACACACCTCCTGATTATGTGGTCAGCACAGTATTTGTACAAGAAGGGTTCTTCCCAATAATAGGAGTGAATTTTTGCGAAGAAGAATTTCTTGTCTTGCTTTCTAATCTCTTTGATGGCTCCCACAGCGCCGTGGTGCACAATGTAGACATACCGGGTGCCTTCTCAACCGGAGCAATGACTCCCGGGGAACTCATCGTGGTCGGAGGGTTGCCAGTGTTGTGTTCGATTGTTAATCTCGATGGGTTGTAGCAATAACATTACCACGCCTTTTGTCACGATTTACGGGTTAAATAACTACGATGAGAATCGCCCACGATAAGCTAGCCTTAGCATTTTGTTTGATAGCGGTATTTTAGGAGTGAGTGATCAGTAGATATTATGTCAGGCCCAACCAAATAAGCTAGAATTTTTCTAAAGCATAGACCTTTGTGACTCACTAGTGGTTGTGCTTGTAATTCCTCTGTGCCTCATTCAGTGTCTTGGTCGTATAATAGACCACATAAGGCTTTCCTCCTTCCCTTTGTCTGAGAACTGCTCCAATGGCCATATCGCTTGCATCGCACACCTCGAAGGGCAGCGCCGAGTTAGGAATCTCAACTGATGGTGCAGTGGTCAAATAAACTTAAGCTCCTGAAGCACTTTAGCGGTTGCATCCCAGTAATTTGCATGACACTGTGTTTGTAGAGGCTTGCAATTTTAGAAGTCCATGATGAACCTCCTATAGAACCCTGCATGCCCCAAGAATTGCCTCACAGTCTTGACATTTGTGGGGGGGAGTTTGGAAATTAAGTCAATTTTTGCCTTATCAACTTCGATTCCTTTTTCTGAAATAATATGCCACAGTACAATTCCCTGATTGACCATAAAATGACATTTTTCCCAGTTCAGTACTAGGTTTTTCTCTATGCACCTATGTAGGGCCGGTGTGGGCATGCGCGCCCGAGGAGAAGAGGAAGGGTTTCCATATATCTCCCGACATTGGTAGAACTTCATTATCATGGTGCAAATGTATAAATTTTCCCCTCTTCAAACTATTGGTCTTGTGTGCATTGAAGAACTTTCAAAAACTGCTGTAGTTACCCTTGATTCACGATGGTTCTTGGCCTTAGAGAATTAAATGGAAATTTTGGCTTTGTCTTTGGGGATTCAGGAAGGACTTGACAAGCGGTCCATATTGATTGCACCCTCAGCAGAAGTTGTATGACTTCCTCAAACTCCGGATGTGTGTGTATGGATTCTCATTTTCCATACCATGGAAGGTTAGAACGGGGCGCAAATAAGGCACAAATGACTACATCTTAGCGAGGGAGTACAATGCGCGAGTGCACTCACCCTTGGTGGGTATATATGGTCCCTCATTGACATGTAGGCATTGGGGTTTCTTAGTATCCCTTGCTGATTTTATTGCTCCTCAGGTGGAAGCTCCATTTGATTATATGGCTTGACTTCACACCTGTTCTTGTGGTGGTTCTCTACAGCTTGCACAGTAGTGTTCCTATCCAAGTGTTGCATAAAGTCATAGGAACACAACACAAACAACAAGAAGCAAAAAACAAGGCTACCAAAAAGGGTTATAGTTGGTTAAACATAAAACAAAGAAAAACTAGGTATGCACAGTATAAACATTCGATTTCCCCTAAAGTGAACTGTAAATGGGGAAATATTGTAAAATAAAAAAGGAATGTGAATTCACCAATACTTGTGATTAGTGCCCAAAAAGTGCTATTTTGAACCCTATTTATTATAGGTTTTGAGTGCTTTTTGTGTACTAATCATTATGTCTTGTTACACATTAAGGTCACACATTATCCTATTGATCGCATTTGTGGCAAATTTTGCAAGTGCAAATTGTTGAGTCTATCAGCACGAAGAATTGAGTCGAGAGCTCGGCATTGTAGATCGGAGACCGGAAAGGAAGAAGAGCGAAAATGCAAGAAAAATGGAGCATTGCGAAAATTAGTTCTATGACAACGTAGACTCCTGTATTCCTCTTGCGATTGCTGCTTTCACGCTATGCCATGTTTGCATTTGTTTTGGTTTTTCCTATTTTAACCCATATGGCAGCTTTTATTTTGGTTTGTTTTGTAATTTAAGCTTGCCTTTGACGTACATAAGCCTCGGTGAAGCCTGTATCACTTTCGATCACATATCAATCAATAAAGTAGCGGAAAACTTTCCGGCTCTCAGCTTCTCCCATAACTTCTGCTTCCTTTCTTGCCATTTCTCGGCTGCCGCCCCTTTGATGACAAATCAAAGGATGTTAAACTAAACTTCCCCCATCCTTGAAGGGAAGGTCGGAGTGTCGATTTTGAGGTATTTGCATGTTCTCTGTTTTCATGTATGCATTTATGGTCATTTGTGTTCACACTTCGCAATAGGTTAAAACCTTCCAAACATGCTCTCACTAACGTGTATTTGGAAGCTTTTTTGGACTCGACGGATGTACCACTAGATCCACGATGCTGGGTTGGTGTCCTCTAATGATTCTTGTGGGGTAGGTTTAGGAAGTATGTTTACTCACCATCTAGACCCATTATGCCTTGTAAATCTTTGTCTTTAAAAAAGGAAAAATTTTAGGGTCTAGGTTTTAAAAATTCAAATGAATCCGGTTCGGGAAATGACTATATGTCATGCTCCCCAACGAGATAAAGACCGAGCATGTTGGTTGCCATAAAACCCTAAACCGACCCGAGACTTGAGTTCTTTTCTTTTCCTTCTTTTAATTTCCAATCTACGCTGACCCTGACCCTCATGTTTTACCAAAATCCCCTATTTTATCAAACCACGAAATCAAATTAAATTCACACCATTTTGGCCTTCACTGTAAATCATTTATCTGAAGAAAAACCCATCCACGTGTTCAACCTAGATTGCTATCTTGCAGTAGCTTATTGCAATGATAGGAGAGAAATTTAGGATATAAATATTGTTGATTTCGGATCACCCTACTATGGCACGAATCAACTTGTGATGTGGATCACAAGTTCAATAGCTTCTCACTCACAATACGACACCATCCCCGGTAATGGCGCCATTTGATTCGTGCCCGCAGTAGGTGTCTTAGGAATCAACAAATTATATCCCCAGGGGTTCCTACGCGGTAGAAAACTCTTTGCGATATAGTAGTCCTGAGGTCGAACTGTGGAACCTCTTCATGCGAAGAATAGTCACGGTTGACTGAAATGGTGTTTCCACTTTGGATTTGGGGTTTCAACTAATAAAAAATAGTGAGTTGTGGCAGAACCATAGCTTTGTAGGGAGATAAAGTGTAAAAGAAATCCTTGAGATTTAGGGCCCACTAGACTTAGAGTTCTAAAACTTCTGTATCCTCGAGTCTTTTTCCTTGCGTTGGGGAGGATGACCTATAGTCATTTCCCGAACCGGATCTATGTTTAGCCATAAAGATTGAACCCTAAAAGTGTTTCTTTTAGTATTTAGCATTTATGAACCATTAATGTTTCGAAGCAGTTAAAACTGACCCTGAATCTAACATGTAGGAGCAAATAAATGGCAACTAAGGTAGCATCAGTGGATCTAGCAATAAGTATCCACTGAACCTTTAAAAGCTTGCCGAAATGCGGTCACTCGGGGCATCAGGATTCAAACCTAACGTGAGATGCAGAAACATAAATGATAATAAATGCCTTCGTTGGCAATAGGAGGACAGTGCTTTACCTCAAAACTTCCACCCAGTGACCCTCATCTTCAAGGATGAGAGGGGTTTAGCCGAGCATCCCTTGAGTTGTCATCCTCAAGGGGTGTTTTGCTTGTGAGAAAGTGTAAGAAAGGGAGTGAAAATGAGAGAAAATCACACCAGAGGCGAAGCTTTGGCGCCCGATTTGGTGGATTTCTGAGCTTGGTAGAGCTTATATCTTGCTCGAGTTAAGGGAAATTCTGAAAGTAGCTGAAACAACAAAAATCTGACCAGAGCAGTTTCTTCTGTAAGCCTTAGCAGGTGAAAAGTGGTCAGCAAGCCAAAGCAGGCGGCTGCGAAAATTGTGGTATGCGAGATTTTCGCAACCTTCTGAAATCTACCTGCAATGCTCTGATCTCCCTACGTAATTTAGGTCTAATTGCCTTCTTCTTTGTACATGCAACTTCGAGTTCGGCTCGGGTTCTTCGTATTTAAATTGACTCGAAGATAATGGTGTAATTGGCTTGAAAAACTACAAAAATATCCACAAAATATGATTAGTAGTATAGTTGGGACCTTAGTGTATCAATTGGGTTATTTAAGTTGATTAGTACATAAAAAGTGCTCAAAACCTGCAATGAACAGGGCTCAAAACAACTATTTGAGCCTTATCCTTATAGTTCTCGGCAGTTGAGAAGAACCCACAGGCGGAATTACCCAGCGCATGACAGCATGGGTCGCGGCTAGATCTTTGCCTTGAAAATTTGGTGCCAAGTATCTATACGATGAGCGAGTTTGAGGTGTTTTGAACCCTGAAAGTCGAAGTATATCTTTGCGCCTTGAGACCTCGACATGAGGCAGCAGTGGATGGATTTTCTAGAGGATTATGATTTCACATTGCACTACCATCCTGGTAAGGCGAATATGGTGGCTGATGCACTCAGTTAGAAGTCACGGGGAGTATTGGCTAGTGTAGCTTCCTAGGAATGGCTGATGCTTGAGATCGTGGGACAGTTCGGGTTATAGTTTAGTGATTAGGCTTAAGGTACTTTTGTGAGTCTCGTGGCTATACCATCCTTGTTGCGAGTGATTGAGTCAAAGGCGGAATGATGAAATAGTGTCCATGGGGACCCGATTCTGATCAGTCTGCAGTGCGAAGAAATTTGGGCCATTCCTGCAGATTAGCCAGTCTTACGCCTTAGGGGATGGGTTGTGGTTCCCTAGTTGACAGATCTGAGAGAGAAGATCCTCAGGGAATTCCATTGCTCTCAATTTTTTGTGTATCCAAGTGCCACAAAGATGTATCGTGATCTTCGTCGTCAGTATTACTGGAATGAGAAAAAGAGACATGTTGGGGACTTTGTTCGTGTCTCAACGTTTATTGGGGAAAAGTCGAGGCACCGTAGATTTAGTAAGTACTCCAGCCATTGTAGGAAGCGAAGTGGAAGTGGGAACATATCACAATGGATTTTGTGACTCACTTGCCACGAACATCGTGGAAGCATGATGCGGCGTGGGGGAAAGAGGATCGACTCACTTAGTCGGCACATTTTCTAGCCGTGCGGATGACCTCACATTGGAGGAATTCTGCAGGTTGTACATTCGAGAGATTGTCCGGTTACATGGAGTGCCAGTCTCTATCGTATCAGATAGGGATCCAGAGAGCCATGGGAACATAGTTGATGATGAGCACTGCTTTTCATCCACAGACAGATGGCCAGTCGGAGAGGATTATACATGTTTTAGAGGACATGTTGTGAGCATGTGTCCTGGATCTTATGGGTAGTTGGGAGGAACATTTGCCCTTGGTGGAGTTCGCCTACAACAACAGTTATCAGGCGAATATAGATGACACCCTATGAGGCTTTATATAGGAGTCCATTTCTATCTTCGATTAGTGTGACGGAGGTGGGAGAGAGATCCATCACGGGTCTGGATTTGGTTAGTGATTAGTGCCCAAAAAGTGCTATTTTGAACCCTATTTATTATAGGTTTTGAGTGCTTTTTGTGTACTAATAATTCTAATTAACTGATTTGCACATTGAGTTCACCTTTGTCTCTTGATCGCATTTTGTATGAATTTTACCGGTTTTGCGATCTAATTATGCGAAATTGTTGGAGTCAATTCAAACACGAAGAACCCGAGTTGAACTCATCGTTGCAGATCAGATCCCAGAAGGAAAGAAGAGCAAAATGTGAAGAAAAATGGAGCCTTGCGAGAATGCTTTTGCCCACTTGCTGTTCGCCCCATCCTGGCATGCTTGTTCATCCTACTGTTCCTTCATCTTTGCCAGTTCACGCTTGTTGACGCTTGAGATTTTTGTTACAATTTTTTGTTTCTTCCCATTTTATCCCTTCTAATACCTTATGATTTTGGTTGTTTTTGTAATTTCCCCTTTGTTCAGAGCATATATAAGCCTCAATCTATATTAACTCTCAATCAATCAATAAAAAGTGACGGGAAGCTTTCAGCTTTCCCGCTTGGCTTCTCCTCTTCTCTGTTTCACTTTCTTTCATTTTCTTTTCCATTTTCTTGGCTGCCAAACACCCTTTGATGATAACAAATCAAGGGATGTTCGACTAAACCTCCCCCATCCTTGAAGGGGAAGGCCACTATGTGCCAGTTTTGAGGTAAACCAACTGTTCTCTTGCTTTTCATGTGAGCATTTATGGTTGTTTACGTTCACCTTTCACAATAGGTTTAAATCTTCCAAGCGGCCCTCCTAACATGTATTTAGTAAGCTTTTTAGCTCTGATGAATGCACCATAGATCCTCTGTTAACCGGTTAGTTGTCTTCTATTAGTTAACGTAGGGTGAGTTTTGAGATGTGTTCTCACTTAGTCGGGGTTGTTCTTACATTAAATGCCTTGTTTCAAGGAAAATTTCCCAGGGTTTAGGTTTTAAAACTAAATGAAGATCCAGGTTCGGGAAATGACTGAGTCATCACTCTAAACCTTGAGGAAAAAGAACCTGAGGACCGTTGGTTGCCACAAAAACCCAACCTAGTGGCTGGACTTGAGGAGTTCTTTTCTTATTTTCCTTCATTTTATTTGTCACATACAATAATTTTTGTTTTTACAAAACACGAAAATCCAAATTTAATTCACCAAATTGAACCTCACTTTAGTCATTTGTGCAAGAAAACCCATCCACACGAGTTCCGACCACAGAGCCTTTATCTTTGCGAGTAGCTTTGCTCTGTGATGGAAGAATTAGGATTATTAAATATTGTTGATTCCGGATCACCTTACTATGGCACGAATCAGTTAGAGACATCTATGAGAAGATGGAATTGATACGAAAGCGTCTTCTCACGGCTCAGAGCCGATATAAGAGCTATGACGATAGACGGTGTAGACCTCTAGAGTTTGAGGTTGGTGATCACGTCTTCTTGAAGGTGATGCCTAAGAGAGGAGTAGCTAGGTTCGGCGAGCAGGGGAAACTATTACTAAGATACATCTAGCCCTTCGAGATACTCGAGAGGGTGGGCACAGTTGCATATCGATTGGCATTATAGTCAAGTTTATCAGGTGTCCACGAGGCATTCCATGTCTCCATGCTCCGGAAGTATACTCCAGATCCAACTCATGTAGTGGATTGGGGCGAGCTAGTTGTTGATGCAGATGGGACCTTCGAGGAGGGACCAATGCGTATCATGGATAGTAGGGACCAAGTTTTACGAGGTTAAAGCGTAGATGACAAAGGGTGTTGTAGCGACACTTGCAGCGGGTGGTAGGGCGACGGTAGAACACGAGAATTTACGATCGTGAAGAGCAATTACCCTTTCTTGTTTGAGGATGGAGTACGTTTTGTCGTTAATCTTGAAATGGTATTTGCATATGCATGTGATATTGAATGTGTATATGTGTGTGAATTCAGGGAACGAAATTCTCTTAAGGGGGGAAGAATGTAAAACCTCGAGAAAAATTCAATTTTTTGAAAAGGCCAAAAGCGATCAACTTATCGCTATAGTACAAGTGGAAAATATATGGAAACTTTTCTAGATATTGGATGATGGACTTCTTATTGATTAGTCTTGTGAGATTTAGTTACCGGTCAGATTTTATTGAATTTAAGATCGTTAAAATTTCCGTTTTCGAGAAGCAACGGGTGTCGGGTGTGCAGTTGGTGCCACATGGCATGACTAGGGGTTGCCACATGGCACCAGGGGAGAAGGACACATGGCATGAGAGCCATGTGGTGTGAAGAGTGCCACCTAGAACATGTGTCAGTAATTACATGGACCGTAGAAAGAGTGATATGGCCCAGGATGAATAATAGAGAGTTAAAAGCTTCCTCTCACTTGAAGGAAATCAAACAATCCGGTGGGGAAGGGAAAAAGAAAAGAAAAGGAAGAAAGGAAATAAATGGAGGAAAAAAAAAAGGGAGAGGAGGAAAACCGTGCGTGGAGGAGAAAAAGAAAAGAAAAGAAAAGGGCTACGATTCTCGGTGTTCCGACGGTCGGAAGTCGTTAGTTCGAAATTAAGTTCAGTTACCACTCGGCCCAGATTCTGGTAGATTAAAAACATAAGAGAGTAGTGTTTCTCCCTACCTTTGGTTCCTCTCTTAATCTAAAGTAGTAAATGGTCTGTATGGTTCAGCCTGACCATAGGGTGAGTTTGGACATTGGGACGGAGTTTTTGGGACGAGTTTTGGGTCGATTTTGAGCCTTCATGGTTGGTTGTAGCCATTAAGAGTCTTGAAATTTGTTAAAAAAATAAAGGTGAAATTTTGGTGAGTCTAGATTATTTCAAGTAGAAGTATAGGTATGAGGCCAGTGGTTGTGTGGGCTATTTTTGTGTGTTATTCTTTGGAAATTTTATAACATCTCAGATATGTTGTAAATATATTGAAATGTGGTCGTTATATATGTTTGCATGAATGGATGTAAATTATATCTTTCGATATAATTATCATTGGTACTTAGCGTAAAGTCTAGGGACATAGAATTGTTCATGTAGTGTTACTATACATGTAACATGAGATAACATGTAGTAGCATTTTGCATTGCATATGGGTTATCCAGCCTTGGTGTGAGTGCATGGTAGAGATCGACACTGTGTTTGGTGTTCGATCGTGGGCTCAATAAAATGGGACAACATCCAAAATGAGTCTCACGGTCGCATAAAAGAAAAAGGAAATGAAAAATACTTGTGTTGGGTATAGCAAGTAGGGATAGATACCCCATTGGGTGAAAAACCCGGTATTCTTGGTTAGACATATGTATCTAGCGATGAAAGTTCGCGAGAGGTCGCCGGAGAAGACGTCACGAGAAACTGAGGTGAGACCCAGTTGCTACCCTAAAAACATACGTGACTTGGTAAAAATAAGTGAATATCGGAGTTTATCCAATGGATTTTGATTTATAAAACAAAAGCTTTTATTATGGAAAAATGGTCATTGATGGAACATAAATAGCGGTTTTCACCGCAGCATATGCATGTGTTAGGAAGTCGGTGAGGACTCGCGACATAGAACGGGGTGATTCACATTCTCATCCATGGAATGTGACATTTAATTAGAATGTATGTTTTTTACTTGAATGTGTGAAATGGCATTGCATATTGCACTTAGGTGGGAGTAGCCCTTGTAAGATTATTCTCTCTTGGGCATACCTTCCCACTATCATGAGGACACATTTAGGTACATAAATACATGGACGACACTCAATAGAGGCCTCAATTATGAAGAAAGTCGGATTGTGGCTTTGGTAGTTGTTTTGACATTTATCTATATGTTCTGTGTAAGAGTGTTGTAATAAACTCTTATGGACTATTTTGATATAGTTGTATATTAGGGATATGGATAGATGGACCCTGTGTGGTCATTACTACTTCTATTGAGACCCTGGATGGGTCATGAATATACTATTATACAGGTGTATATTAGTGAAACCACCAGAACAAGGAGACTATGCTCGATTTTTGTGAAAATATGATTTGATAAATGGGACACAATAGTAAATCATTGGGTTACCCAAAGGCCCACGGGAATTCCTCGAGTTGATGCGTTGTAAATCGGACCCCCGAGTTTTTTGGTGTCACAGGCGTGCTAGAGTTGAACCGGATGACTGCCATAAAGGAAAAAATAGGTGCATTGATGAGCAAAATGGTGAATCATAAGAGAAGAATGCTCTCAACAAATGAAGTGGGAAAAGTTGATGAAAATGAGAAGAAGACCAAATAGAGAGGACTAGCCCCCGCAGAGGTCCCTATCAAGTTGAGGAGGCATAGTATCTTAATGCTACTAGAAGTTACAATTTTAAGCCTAACCTCAGCTTGCCAACTCATTACACACTAGCACTTAGGAACCATGAGAATTTCTCATATGGGGAGGAAGCCTTGTGAGGACATAGACACAGGCGGGATTTTCGTGACTTGGCTTCTTCACAGGTTCCAACCATAGCTCTTACATCAGCAGTAGCAACAAAGGAAGTGAGAGGGTGAATCGGGGACCAAGGGAATCTTCTTCCTTTAAAGAATAAATGCTAACTTTCAAGGGAGAAAATTAGTGAGTACATTAAACATCCGTGGCAATTTAACAGTTAGCATCATTTTAGGCAAAAATGAAGCAAAAGCAGCAAGAAGAGGGAGATCTAAGGAAGAAGGGAGAGGTTGCTTACAAGCCTCAAGTCCCACATTCCCTCAGCAAAGGCTAAGTTGGAAAGAGCAATTCTCGTTGCCAGACATGTTCAGAAAATAGAGTTAATATCCTTTTTAGAGGCATTTACTTTCGAATGCCTCCTACATCACTAAATTTATGAAGGATATATTGAATAGGAAGAAAAATTTATGAAGGAGTGAGTAGGCCCTAATGAGAGCACGTAGTGCACTTATCCGGAGGTCTTCTGAATTGAAAATGCAAGATCAGGTAAAACTCTTATTAAATGCTGATAGGGATTACGAGAATGGGTAAAGCATTATGTGATTTTAAATTTGTAACAATTTGATGCCCTTATACGTAGTCGAGGGCTAAGTTTAGGGGCCTCCCTGTCGTGACCTACGGATAAGTGAAGCGGAGACAAGCTCTGACACAGGGGCAACTGCGAGGATGTGCTTTTCAGAGAGTGGGAGATTTCCATTTTCCCGATGGACTATGGTTATTGATATTGAAGAGCGAAAAGTGCATTGCTATTAGGAGGCCTTTTCTTGCTCTGAGCAACTTTGATAGACATGAAGAAAGAAGAGCTTACTCTAAGGGTTGGAGATGAGGCAGTGCATTTCAATCTCAATCACAGTTTGAAACAGCCAGACTTAGATAATATTGATTGTAAGATTGTAGAAACAAAAGTACCCATCGAGTTACGGGGCGATAAATGATTGTAAGATTCGAGTTCAATGAATGAAAATGAGATGAATTTCAGTATCTTGATGTTCTTGATGTTGAATTCCCGAACTCCAATTTCAAACAAAGAGCGATTACTCAGTATTGATGAAATTAGTACAGAAAAGTACAACAATGAGGAGAAGGCAGAAGATACAAAAACTAGTTTAGAAGGGTTCACCTTGAAGGAATTACCTAGTCATTTGGAGTATGCTTTCTTAGAACCAGAAAAAGAAAGACTTGTTATTATATCTAATGAGTCCAAAAACTCATTAGATTTTTAATCCATTTTTCTGAGTTTAATATGAAAATAATGCTGAATTGTTCGCAGAAAAGTGATAATTGACTCAAATTCAATTTGCGGAAAATACGTGGCTTTCAAATTTTAGCAAAACACATAGAAGAAATCAACTGCTTGTTAGAATTTACCCAGGGTCTATTTGGGAATTTAAGTGACAGGAAGTTAGGTTTCAAGCAATTCCAAGTCACGACATGTAAATTTGGCTTTGAATAAGAAAGCTGAAACGTGAACAAGTGAAGTCATGACTTGAAAAAAAAAAAAAAAAGGAGTTCACGCCAAGCAGAGTCGAGACTAAGAAGCGGGTCGAATGAAGAAATTATTATCGCGTGATGAGCTTAAAGTCATCTATTTTTAGTCCATTTTTCGATTAATTTTTATATTAAAGGCGGTTATATCTGCAGGGAATGCAGGTGTGCTTCACAGAAATTTAAATGCGGCGGAAATCGAAGCGAAGTACGGTAAAAGGAGCGGGGAATGGCGGGCGGAGACTGATATAATGGGATGACGGTGGCGACAAGAGCGACGCATAAAGATGAAGGACCCGGATGTCGAGCTACGACTGACAATCAATCGTGTCAGGTTACATGTTAAAACTCAGTCATGAATGAAGCAA
The DNA here is from genome assembly GCA_016808115.1 of Tetrastigma voinierianum. Taxonomy (NCBI): domain Eukaryota; kingdom Viridiplantae; phylum Streptophyta; class Magnoliopsida; order Vitales; family Vitaceae; genus Tetrastigma; species Tetrastigma voinierianum. The sequence continues at coordinate 799,589 of JAEQBH010000741.1, read as the reverse complement.
TTGAAAGCGAATGAAATTTTGGGAGTAAAGCTCAAAGTTAAACAACCGAATTGAAGAAGAAGAAGACACAATGTCGACATGCGGATGGAAGTCGCGGGCATCAGCTAACACGTCGAGCGGTCGCGACGCAGTTTACAAGGAGAAAGTTGTCGCGTGACAGTCCGCTGAAGATAAGGTCGCGTGACACGGTTGTCAGCGACATCATCCTGAAGACTTGAGGTCGCGACAACGCGGGTTGTCGCGACAACTAATTATCTTGCCCCGAATGCGTCGCAACAACCTGTTTGTGTGACATCGGTACACTAAGGACGAGGAAGGTCGCGGCGTCGGTAAGGCTGTCGCGGCGTGAGTTTGATGAGAAGAGGTCGCGGCGATTAAGGCTGTCGCGACCTGACTCACTTAAGACGTATCGCCCAGCTACATAGGGCTCCTGTGACAAGGATTGCGACAAGAGCGAGGAGGTCGCGAGGGCTCGATGTCGCTGGCCGATGTCAGTCTGATAGGCCGAGTTAACTAAGGTCAAGAAAAGAAATGCATGAAATTAGAATGACTTGAACCTTATAAATCTGTTTGCTACCAAAAGCGCGACTCTTGTGACACTAAATAGAGATGCAGGTAATTTGGAAAACCTGTGTTTTTTATTTTTCTTTATTTTCCTTCGATTTCTTTCCATTTTATTTAGATTGAATTAGTTTGTATTTCATTCTCATTTTGGATTCGAGCGTTTATGTAAAGTTTGGCCCGAATCAGTTTATAATTTGTGGAATTAGCATGCAGTTGTTTGAATTCGGACAAATTTTGGATTTGAACACCCGGTTCTTGGAATTCACAGTGGTTTTCGGAATCGTAGTATTATGCTGGGTATAATCAATAATTTAGAAACCCGGCTTCGTGATTGGAGCGTTATTATGAAATTATCTTTCCTGCGATGGCCCATACATTATGCATTTGAACTTGGATATTAAATCGACTTGTGGTTGCTTGTTTCACGGAATTGATCCCAGCGTCGGTCTCTGTACCCATAACGAGATTGTTCGACTCACGATTTCCAAGAGGCCCTGCAGGTGACACGAAGGCATTCTTGAGAAGTAGGAACAATTTCGAGAAGATATTTGAACTGATATTCTTGTCCCCAATGTGCTCGTATACATAGAATTAATACATCCCCTCTTCTCATGCCATGGGAATGATTGAGTGAGTTATTAATTTAAGTATCTGCGAAAGTTCACCTGGTCAGATAGTGAATTCGATCTGTGTGTTAGAGATCATCGAGAAAAGAAATCAGGCATTTCTAATTTGAGGATGAGGAACCCGGTATAGTGCGAGCCTCTGCTGATGACTATATTTAAAGACTGGGTTTGATTATGTTAATGGGTATGAAGTATTGAGAAGAAAAATACCGAAACGAGGCTACTAGATTTAAAAAGTAGTCATCTCACCTTGTGTTCGAGGAAACGATTAAGGTGAATGATGAGCGATGTGGTTTGGAGGATCCGATCCACTATCTTATTCATGGACTAGTTTTAAAAATTTGTAGTTCGAGAAAGCAAAGAGGATTCTGATGCAATTGTGGAATTGATTCTTCACAATAGTTGATTATTGATGTTTTCTTTAGAGATATTGTTGATCTAAATTTCTTATTTTAATATTTCAATATTCAATTCATTTTGTTAATATTCATTCATTTTCTTTTACATCATTATCTTCGGGCTTTCAAAGCGAAAATCCCAATCTGATATTATACGTCGAATAGTATGGAGCTTAAGTATTAAGGGTAGTTGATTGAAAAAATTCTTGGGAATCTACGTAGGATCGATATCGGACTTAAATCAATTTACTACTTGTTCGATGTGCACTTGCGTTATCTTGGATCAAAACCACAAGAAATGGTTTAATCTTTATGAATATCTTTTCATCAACAACATAACTAAAAAACCCACACTCCAAGTTTAATGGTTTTTCTTTTGAGGACTAGATAATAATCCTTTGGTAATAAGTCATAAATTTGAATAGGTGTTTTGATCCATAACAATTCATAGAAAGTCGACAAGTTTTATGGCGTAGTTTTCGAAAGAGATTAGATAATAGTCCTTGGGTAATTATTATTATGAACTTGTGAACATACTCTACGATCAGGATAACAAGTTTTATGGGCGTTAAGTGATTAGATAATAGTCCTTGGTAATAACGTCATAAATTTATTATTACACATCAAATGGTCCTGATCAGCAAGTTTTTATGGCGCGGCTCTTGAGGATCGAAAATTTAGTAGATCAATATTATGTGAAAGAAGGAAATGCAATTTTGACATTTAAAAGAAAAAGAACAAAATAGTTTTTCAATACGGTGGTTATTTTAGCCACTAACTTTTAACAAGCCATATTGAAAATATTTGTGCTTTGACTAATCCTATTAATGTAAGTGTGTTTTGATTTCGGGGAAAACTTTAATGCATAGGAAACGAGAACAACGATTTGATTCAGCGTCTTTGAACTATAAAGAACACTTTCGTAAGCGAAGGCGAAAGGTCGAAAACTCGGCTATAGCGGATGAAGGCTGAACCCGGACTAAAGGACAGGCAATGACGAAGGCCTCCGATCAACGTCTGATGGGACTTACGGGACGGTGTCGGGATAGATACTGCAATCAGACGACTGCGATTGATGCAGTAATTTTGAGGCCCCGAAGCCCGGCGCGATTACAATGGTTTAGCAGTGATTTCTTGGTCATCCCACAGAAGATCCGAATGAACACCTGGGAAGGTTTCTCAGAATGGCAAACACAGTAAAATTGAATGGGGTGAGACCAGAGGTCATAAAATTGCATTTATTCCCATTTTCTCTAAGAATGCAAGCCATAGTATGATCTACCGTAGTTGTTGATACTTGGGAGCTTGTAGAAACTGCAGGTAGATTCTTTCCACCTTCACTCATACGGAGGAGATAATTGTTTTATTGAGGGAAGATGCAGAAAGCCTTTCGTGGCACAGGAAAGATTCGAAAGGTTGTTGAAGAATTATCAATCCATGGGATAGACTTGAAGACCCAGATGGACATAGTGTATCATGCCTTGAATGATACATCTAAAGGCATTATTGATGCTTCATGTTGTGGAGCATTCAAACATAAAAGTGCTGAAGAGGCAAGAGATCTGATCGAGGACCTGGCTAAATGCAATATAAACTCCATTAGAGTTTTCAGAGTAATTAGCGGAAAGAAGGAGTCATGGAGGTAGACAGAGATGTGACAACCATGGAGAAGCGAAACTGAATCTTTATCTGTGCATAGAGATGAATGACAAGAGAGGAAGATACACTTTGTTCATGAAATAGGAGCGGAGTTGAGAGGGAACTATTGAGAGGAGTCTTTGAGGTACCCGGAAGAATTGTTTTATGATCTTTGAGGAGGTCGAAGTGACTGGGAGAGCGAAGTTATCCTCAGGCGAATCCCAGCCTGCAGGCCTGCTTATCATCCGGCCTTGAGGAACCATGAAAATTTTTCATATGGTTGGAGGGCTTCACAAGGCCAAGGGCATGAGCGGCGTCCTCGGCAAGGATATCAGCTGACGTAAGGTTCAGCGACGGCAAGGAGGAGAAGCGAAATGAATATCGGGGTCGGAGGAGGCTCCACCATTTGAAGATCAATTCTTTGCGATTCATGGGGACAAGTATTAAACCTCCATGAACAAAGTTTGCGAATTGGAAGCCTCAAATGCTTAATTCTCAAATTTTAAGACCACTAATGCTTCTCTCAGAACACGGAGACATAGATAGAGACAGCGACCACAAACACTGCAAAATCGGATGAAGATGCCTTTCCCGGTGACACGAAAGAAAATCCAAGTATGGCTATGCGGCTCGGAAGTCGAGAAAAGACTTGGAGAAGAGGGCCAGAAAAGATAGAAAGCAACCGGGGAGAGAGGGCCGAGAAATTCTTGAAACTATTTGGGCCAGGAAAAAGAGAAAGAAGGAGCAATTTGTCGAGAGAAAGAAGGAAGCAGAAGGCCGAGCGATCAGCTGGAGTCCATTCCATGGGGCTGCGAAATCAAGATAGAGGAACGGTTCCCAAGGTTCTTAAAGACCTTTGAAGTTTGGAGATCGATATGCCTTTCCGCGGATGGTTACTCGGATGCCACTTTATGAAAATTTTTTGAAAGACATGCGACGAGGAAGATTGATGAAGAAGGAATTGTGAATTGGCTGACTTGCGATCTTTGTGTGATCGAGAGGAAACACGAGAAAAGATGGAAAGGATCTGAGGGCTTTACCATTCCACTGCACCATTGGGAGAGTTTGAGTTCAAAAGCTCTACGTGACTCAGTGCAGTATAAATTGTCTGTATTACATTTGCGAAGTTAAGTTTGGAAGATTACTCCCACTTCTTTGTCACCCTCGAATGGCGAGATAGAACCACAGCGAAACTGAAGGAATCGTAGAAGATGTCTTTGCAGGTGAGTTGGAAGAATTATTTTGGTGACTTCATCTGTGGATATGGAGGAAGATTCACAAGTCCCTGTTCTTTTTGGGAAGGCCATTCTTAGCAAGCTGGAGCGCTTCTGTCGATATGCGAGAGAATTCTCATTAAGAGTTGGAGAAGAGGCAATGATTTCAATTAATCGAAGTTTGAAATTTAGATATAGAAAGGGATGATATCAAGTATTAGAAGATGTTTATGTCAACAACTCCTGATTTTACTATGATTGTAATGACCAACTCAATCAATGAAAAGAGATGAATTTCAGGTATCTGAAGGTTTGATTCAGTTTTTGCACATCAATTTACATTCTCTGAAAAGGTGATGAGTCTTGAGCAAATGGGATAAAACAAAGAGACAAAAATAGAAGAAAGAAAGAGAATTTCATCAAAACTGATGAAGAAGGGCTAGTTTTAAAGGTGTTACTTAAGTCATTTTAAAGTATGTACACAGAAGGCGCAAGAGTAAACCATTAATAATTTAACTAGGCTTAGTGATCTTGAGGCAGAGTTGCGAAAATTTTGAGAAATCATAAGGAGTCTATGGCTTGGTCTATTAAAGAGTTAAAAGGTATCGGTCAATCATGTGTGCACAAAATGCTTACAGAGAGTCTGAGACCAAATGTTGAACATCGAAGAGGATTGAATCCAGGTTATGAAGGAGGTAGTCGGGAAGAAGGTGCTCAAATGGTTAAATCTTTGGTTTTATATATGCAATTTATTGACAGTCCTCAGTTAGCCGATTATGTGATTCCCAAGAAAATTAGGATTCTTTATGTCCATGATGACATAAATGAATTGATTCCAATAAAACGTGACGAGGATGATGGTATGCATTGACTATAGGAAGTGAACACGACAACGGAAAGATCACTTCCTTTGCCTTCATTGATCGGATGTTGGGCCAGTTACTTCAGGACACATCTAATTTTGTTTCTTGGGCTGGGTATTCGAGGCTACAATCAGTTATGTTGCACGAGGACCAGAAGACCACATTCACATGCCTATGGCACCTTGCCTTGAAGAGGATGCCATGCATTTAGGTTGTCTGTCTCACCTGCTACTTTCAGAGATGTATGATGTGATGTTTCTCGGACTTGGTAGAAATTATGCCATTTTATGGATGACTTCACAATGTATGGATCGATTTTTGAACAATGTAAGACAATGCAGACGATTACTTGAATCTGAGGACAAACGGCTAACTAAATTGGGAAAAATGCCATTTCATGAGTAACTTGAGAAGGTATTGTTCTTGATCATAAAATTTACCACTCTACGAATTTAGAAGTGGACCAATCTAAGATTTCATTATCAAAACTCTAGCACCTCCACCACAGTAAAGGATAAGGTTTCTTGGGACATCTTTGAGATTTTATAGGAGATTCATCAGCGAAGATTTCTCGAGGATAAATTAGACATTTATACGGTCTTGGGAGAAGGACACAAAGTTTAATTTTGAGTGATTCTACCAAAGTGCCTTAGAAGAAATCAAGATCAGATTGGTTCCAGAGCACCTATCATGGCTACACGAATGGATCGGGGATTCGAAATAATGTGATGCCGGTGGCTTTTGATAGAAGGGGGTTTTATTGGGGCGAAAGGAGAAATGTGGAGCCATATACTATACTAGCATAACCTTCAATGAAACACAAGAAAACTATTCCACAGGCGAAAGGGAGATGCTAGCCATAGTGTTTGTGCGAAAAATTCAGGCCATACATTCACAGGATCCCATGTTGTCGTTCACCACCCAGACCGTGCGGCCATTGAATATCTTATGTCAAAGGCTAAGCCCAGAGGCCAGTCACAGTGCGATTTACTACTCTTTTGCAAAGAGTTTGATCTGGAAATTAGAGATAAAAAGGGATGTGACAATGTGATGGCTGATCCTTGTCATAATAGAAGAAATCAAGCGAGAAGAGGAGGAGATAAGACTGAAGAACTTCCCGGATGAGCAACTATTTCAATTGTCATTCAAGCGCCGTAGTATCTTGATATTGAATTACTTGGCTTGTGGAGTAGTTCACTTACGATTCGACCACCAACGGAAAGAAAGCTCCAAGGCCCGACAACGGGTATTATATAGGATGACCAGCTATTATTTAAGAGGGGTCTTCGATATGATTATAAGAAGATGTGTGGAGGGTGAGCAAGAGCGAATTATGAATGAATGCCATGCATCACCACATGGGGGCATTTTCTAGAGAAAAACGACTCATAAGATACTCAATCGAGTTTTATTGGCCAGCTGTTTTCGGGGGTATCTTGAATGGGTGAATAATGTGATAGATGCGAAAGATTGGAAATATCGCGAATGAAATGCCCCTACGAGGCATATTGGTGGTGCAAATTTTTGATGTATGGGGGATAGATTTTATGGGACCCTTTTCACAATCATTTGGAAACTTGTATATACTACTAGAAGTGGATTATGTTTCTAAATTGGTGGAAGCCATAGCTTGCCAATTATGCCTCTGAGTTGTGAGTTTCTGAAAGAACCTCTTCAAGCGAGATTTGAACTCAGGGACTATCATCGTGTAGTGGGAAGCCACTTTGCAAGCAAAAAATTTTATAAAACTCATGGCTTGAGATATGGGATCAAACATATAATGAGCACAGCTTATCATCTGATTTCTAATGGTCAGCATTTCAGCGGGGAAATTAAAGATCTGGAAAAGGTATAAGTTGACGGGGAAGGATTGGTCTTCCAAACTTGATGATGCACTTTGGGCCTACAGGACTACATTCAAAACTCCCATTGGGATGTCCCCATACAGATTGGTATTTGGCAAGCCATGTCACCTTCCTTTTGAATTAGAATACAAGGCTATGTGGGCCATCAGCTGAATTTCGATTTCAAAATGGTAAGGAAGAAGATTACTTCAATCAGATAATTGGAAGAGGCGAGAAATGAAGCCTATGATAATGCTAAGATCTGCAAAGACAAGACAAAGTAGCATGATCAAAGTTCTTAGGAAGAGTTCAAAGAAGGGGATCGAGTTATGTTATTTAACTCCAGATTAAGACTGTTCTTAGGAAAGTTGAAATCAAGGTGGAGTGGACCATATACGAGTGGTGTCCAAGCACTACTTTGGGCTTGATAACACTCAAGGCGTCTTGGGGAGAATTTAAAGTCTATGGACAGGCGAAGCATTATCAAGCTAGGAGGAAAGAAAAGAAAGAGCGCATTTGGTTAGTGAGAAAAAAAAAAATCAAAGCAATGAGTCGATAAGGACTCAAAGCAGCGGTGATGGGAGGCGACCAGCTAAGTTAATTCTGTTTTACTTTAGACTTTAGATATTTTTATAATTCACCTTGATTTTTTGTTTTCTACAGATTTTATAGTGATTAGTTAGTAATATGGAGGCGATTTTTGTTTAATTAAATCCTTTCTATAAATGTTGCAGAATGCGTGTCTGAAAATGCAAGGAAGGAGAGAAGGAACAATTCGGAACAGCTCGACAAATTCCACGGAAGGACCTTTTGAAAAAAGGGCATTCTTTTCCTATACAAGTGCAGCGAAAATTGAATGAGACATATGTTTTGAATTGCGTGTGGAATTGAGTTTAGTTGATGCGGGTGAGATGATAAAATGAAAAGCTCTCTGTTCATTAAATTTAAGGCAAAAATGCGAGACCAAGTCGACAAAACTTACAGCCATGACGAAGTTGATCGTGACTTAAGTAAAGTGAAGGAAGAAAAATAGGGTTGAATGTCGCGACCAAAACATATGTCGCGACAAGAGCAATTCCTTGAAAAGAGTGATGTGGTCGCGACATCTTAAATGAAACACCTTAAAATTACATGACTGAGAGGATGACTTTTGTCCTCCGTGAGATTCTTTCTTTATCGTGACAAAGCGGTAAGTTGTCGCGACAAAAAGGAAATTTTCGACTAGAGCGGTTCTAATTTTACTTTAAATTTAATGAAAGTACACATTCGGCTGAATTAGAACTAGAAGAGCGCGATTGAACGGAGTAATAAATAGTGATTAAATCTGAAGCAAATTCAAATTCGATTGAACCAATGTGTTTAATACCGATTTAAAGAGAATAATCGAGGAGAAATTAATGAGTTTGAAACGTTCAAATCCTATATAAAGCGAGCCGTTGGAAACCTTTAGAAGAAACGGAGTTAGAGGAATCATTTAAATCGTTCATGGGAAATAAAAAGAAAAAAAATGGTTATTCTTTGAAAGCCAGGAAATTCACTATAAAAGATGGGAGAACGACCGGAAAAAAAACGGAGCAAAGAGAATGGAGAGAAGGGGGAATGAGAAAAGAAAGAGCTCTAGAGTTTGAACATAAGTTTTATGGAATGAATGGAGTCGGAAAGAAATAAATTCCATTCTTTATTCCGTAAACTATTTGTGTAATAAAAGAATGGTTGATGGAAGGAATATGGATTAAGTTAGAATCCATAAATAAAGCTCGAAAGAAAAGGGGCGACTGATTTGTTTGCACAACCTTGTTAACCAATAGAATCACTCTTGAAGGAGCTCGAGATGCAGTGAGCAATTACACAGACGAGTATGACTTCTACGAAAGAAGATATAGGGATTTAGGTCGAGAAATGAGGTTTTCTCGAACTTAGATAAAAATTATAGCCTGGCAAGAAAGCAGTGTAAATCAGAAATGTTTTGATATTTGAATAAATTTCCTTCTGATTTGTAAATTGGTTGTTCATGATATCTGAATTTTATTTCTGTTTCATTTTAGTTTCTGTTGGGAATCAATTGAATAATTCTCTATTTCTTGAATAAGAGTGAGATAATGACTGATTTAATTGAAACATAAATTGCGATTTAGTTTAATTTTGCTAATAAGTCTAGGATAAAGGAAGGTTATACAATTGAAGGAACAAAATGATTTTTTGAGTTTGTGGTAGTAGCAGTGAGTCGAGGAACACGTAGGAAATAACATCATCTAAATTCTCATCCGTGTGAGTCGAGAAAATCCTCGGGGTTAGTCACGGTTAATCCAACCCAGACTCTAGAACTTGTTAGATTATTGATCAGGCCCGAAATCCTAGGTGATACAACCAACAAGAAATGATGCGAGGCCATCCTTGGAAAGTTTGAGCCATTACAATAAATCTGTTCATATCTTGATGCATATACTTTAGTTCAGAAATTGAGCAGAAACAAGCCTTATTTTAAAATTGGCGATAAAGGCCCAGCCCATCCTTGGAATCAATCTTCCAAATAACTTTGTGATTACCAAAGAACTCTAAAGAAAAGAAGGAAGATAAAGTTTGGGAGTGTAAATTTTTGGAACTTCGAAGAAAATACGAAAAATGGAAAGAAGAAAAGATCTGCACATCGAGAAAATGCGGTGGGAAAAAGAAAACCCGAGGAATAGGTTTTGTCTTGTGGCGACTCTCTTGAACAATTAAGTTCTTAGGGTGTTCAACACCTAGTACCTAATACCATCTAAATTCATGGGAGTTAATAACCCAAAGTTCCTAAGAATGTTAGAAAGCCTAAGAAGACCAAAACATTGCATTATTCTGAATAGCGATAGAAAAAGAAAAATTCCCAGTTTGAATTGTGAATGAAATAGAACATCTGATTCTTAATAGAAGAAAATCAATGTAATTATCCCAAACTTGAAGTTTGGGGAGTTTATTCAAGAAACTACAAGGAGAAAAAGGGCGTTATGTAGTGAAAGGAAAAAGTATTGGTAATCTTAACACAAAATCATTCATCTGCCCACTTACGAAAGCCTAACATTTACAAGCCCACAAAAGACTGATTGATCTTGAAGGTTGCTAATAACTTATATTAGTGGAAGTCAATATGAACCCAACAAGCCTATGAAATTTGGAAAATCAAGAAAATATCAAGCGTGAAGATCCTCTAGGGTTAATTGACTCATTAAGGATATGAGAAAGAAAAATAACTTACATTTGGTGGATCCTTAGCACTATCTTGTTTATGCATGAATTCCAACAATTTAGTTATGTTTTTGATTGGTGAAACTAACCTTGATCTGGACTTGAAATTTGAATACGAGAAGAGTGCAATTTCTAAGTCTTTGATTCGTGGTTGCAAGCTACTTGAAATAGAAACGAGAAGAAAAATGTCCTTTTTTGTTTGAGGACAAACAAATCTTTCTTTCTTTAGCAGGGACAAGCAAAATTTTAAGTTTGGGGAGTTTGATGAGCTTAAAAGTCATCTATTTTAGTCAATTTTACGATTAATTTTTTATATTAAAGGCGGTTATATGCGGGAATACGGAATAAACTTCACCCCAAAATTTCTGCCACGGCCGGGAAATCCAAAGCGAGAAATTGCGGTAAAGGACGAGAATGTGGCGAGCATAAAGCGATATAATGGGATAGACGGGTGGCGGCAAGAATGGCGCATAAAGATGAAAGGACCGGATGTCGCGAAGCTAATGACAATCGAAATGCGTATTCGGGTTACATCGATGGAAACTCGGTCATGAATGAAGCTTAATTAAAACAAAATGAAATTTGGAGTAAAAGAAACTCAAGGTTAAACAACCAGGAATTAAAGAAGAAGACACAATGTCGCGACATCACGGATGAAGTCAGCGGCGAATCAACCTTACATCGAGCGTCGCGACACCGGTTCTGAGGAGAAAGTTGTCGGCGGCAACAATTCCCGCAGATAGAATTCGCGACAACACGGTTGTCAGCGACTGTCAATCTGAAGACTTGAATTGTGACAACATCGGGTTGTCGTGACAACGAGTATCTTGAATGGAAGTCGCTGACAACGCAATTTGTCGACTATCGGTCGCAGGCGGAAGGTCGCGGCGTCGATGGTATCCTGGCGTGAGTTTGATGAGAAGAGGTCGCAGCCAGATTAAGCATGGCATTGACACGAGCTCGCAAGACATGTCGCAGCTACATAGAGGCTCCTGCAGCAGACTGCGACAGACGGAGATCGCGGCGAGGCTCGATGTGGCAGCGATGTCGTCCCATTTGGGCACATTAGCTAAGGTCCCGAAAGAAATGCATCGAATTAGGGCCCGACTTGAGGAACCTTATAAATACGAAGTTCTTTGCCAAAGAAAGCAGCGACTCTTGGCGACTTTATCAGAGATCTGATTATTTGAAGGCTCTGTATTTTATTTTTCTTTATTTTCCTTCGTTTTCTTTCCATTTTATTTTAGATTAGATTAGTTTGTATTTTCATTCTCATTTGGATTAGGCGTTAGGTATGAGGATTAATTTGAAGGCGATTTATATTTCTTCAAATTACTATGCAGTTTGTTTGAATTCCAGGACAAATTTTGGATTTGAACACCAGTTCTTTGATTTACGGTGGTTTTCTTGATCATTAAGCGATGTATGGGTATAATCGATCAATTTAGAAACCCGGCTTCCGACCCAGATTGATGTTATTATCGAAATTATCTTTCTGATGTATTATACATTATGGCTGAACTTGAGATCATCGGCTAACTGGTTTGCTTGTTTCTGGGAATTAAGTCAATGTCGATCTCTTGTACCCATAACGAGATTGTTCCAGCTCTGATTTCCAGGAGGCCCTCTGAGTGACATAGAGAAGGCATTCTTGAGAGTAAGGAACAATTTCGGGAAGGTATTTGAACCTGATATTGCTGATCTAATGTGCTCTGTATACTTAAATTAATACATCCTCTTCTCACTTAGCAGAATGAGTTAGGTGAGTTATTAATTTAAGTATGCGGAAGAGTTCACCTCAATTCGGATAGTGAGATTAGTCCGGGTGTTATGAGGATCTGTCGAGGAAAGAGTAAAATTTATTAATTTTGAGAGGATGAGGAACCGATTATAGTCACGAGCCTCTGCTTGATGACTATATTTAAGGGCTCGGGTTTGCGGTCATGTTGTGAATTGTAGTATTGAGAAGAAAAATACCAGAACAAGGCTACTAGATTTAAAAGTAGTCATCTCACCCACTGTGTTCGAGAGAAACAGTTAAGGTGAGATGATGAACGGTGTGATTTGGAGAGATCCAGTCACACTATCTTATTCCTTGGACTAGTTTTAAAAATTTGTAGTTCGAAGCTAAAGATTCTGATCTGGTGTAGGAATTGATTCTTCACAATGGCGATTATCGATGTTTTAACTTTAGAGATAGCTGTTCAATCTAAATTTGCTATTTTAATATTTCAATATTCAATTCATTTGCTATTCATTCATTTTCTTTTACATCATTATCTTCGGGCTTTCAAAGCCAAAATCGATATAGTATTATCGTCGAATAGTATGGAGCTTAAGTAATTGGGGTAGTTGATTGAAAATTCTTGAGATCTACGTGGGATTGATATACGGAATTAAATCAATTTACTACTTGTTCGATCATTGCACTTGCGATTATCTTGGATCGAAACCACAGAAAATGGTTTAGTCTTTATGAAATATCTTTTATCGACACTATAGCTAAAGAGCCCACACCGAGTTTAATGGTTTATTCTTGAGGACTAGATAATAATCCTTTGGTGATAGAATTATAAATTTGAATAGGTGTTTTGATCCATAACAATTCATAGAAGTAGTCAACAAGTTTTATGGCGCAGTTTTTCCAAAGATTAGATAATAGTCCTTGGGTAATTGTGTTATGAACTTGTGAACATACTCTGATCAGATAACAAGTTTTATGGCACCGTTGCCGGGGATTAGATAATAGTCCTTTGTAATAACGTCATAAATTTGTGTACATCAAATGGTCCAGTCAACAGCGACATCATTTCGATGTGGCGCAGGGATAAATGATGTCGCGACGTAACTCTGAGTCTGTGAGGATGCGTCTGTGACCCTGAGAGGTCCTCGCGCCGAGTAAAGAGTCGCCTTGTTTTTAATTAAAGGGTCAAATTGAAGTCGCGACATGCTATACTGGTCGCGACATGAAAACAGGAACTGAAGTCTTGACAAGAAAAATGATGTCGCGGCCACTCATTCAGGTCGCGACCTAAAGAAGAGCTGAGCAGAAGAAAAGGATGTCGCGACATCACTTTGATGTCGTTACTTGGAAAATAGTTGGGAAGAAAGAAATCGATCGCAACCTAAAGCGTCTTCATACGGCACGGAATATTTGGAAGAATAGGAAGACAATGATGTCCTCGACATCAAGCGAGGTTACGACATAATCTTATGGAACATTGATGAGCAAAGAGGTCGCGATCATGAGCAATCAAGACAAGTTTATGTCGCGACATCAACTTGAGGTCGCGACATAGAACAGTGAGCTGGGCTTTTTCTTTGGATTTCCACCTGGAACATTTTGGGGATTTGGCCCAGATTCTTTTTACAGTATAAATAGATAGCTTTAGAATGGTAAAGTAGTTTTCTCATGTAGCTGCCAATGAAAGGGAAAGAAGAGAGACTCGTGTATATTTTAGAGTAGATTTTATTTTTAGTTTTATTTTACGGTTTTGAATGTGATGTGCGAGAGTGAGTAGAGAATTTGGATTATTAGTTAACTATTTTTCTTGATGTGCACAGAAATTTATGAAATCTAGACAAATTCTGGAATTCATTTCTTTAGTTTATTACGCAATTACGATTAGTCGTCGAAGATCGGCACTCCATTCTTTGTTTACTTAATCACGGTAATCAGGCCTTCAGTCTGGTTGATTACATTTAGTTAAATCTTTCTGCACAATTCACGGAGAATTAATTTGGGTTTAGTTTTACTTAATCGGTGTATCGTTTTTAATGGGATAAGTTCGATAGTAGTACCTAGTACGATTGAGGGAATGTATCTTACTACGATATCGGGACGCCCTCTGCGCGTGACACAGACGAATTCCTAAGAGTTAAAGAGCATTCTTTTAAGGTATGTTCGACTACCATTGATGAAGCTGCTTTGAGCTCACGAGTTCATTTTGATAAATCCCCCATTCGCTCATAATTGAAGTTGGAGGGGTGTATTTAACAATATCAATAATCAGAGAGTTCACCTTAATCTACAGGTACTTTTCGATCCTTGTGTTAGCTTAGATCTAATCAAGGGAAAGGGATAAACTAGTAGATACGGAAGTTTAATTCTGATTAAGTAGTAGAAACTTAGCTAAAATCCTGAGGAGGTGAAGCAAAGTTATAGCATCCTTGAGGAAAGCAGGTGTGAAGTATTGAGAAGAAAATACGGATCTTGCGAAAATGTGGAATACAGTGTTTGGTTTGATCTTGTCTTCGAGAGAAGCAAGGATATTCATCAGTGAGAAATGGGAGAATCGTTAATAATTAAGAAATCGTGGACAAAAATCGAATCCATACATAGAACAAAATGTGAATATAGTCTTTGGAACATTTACAGACGAAGACATTACATTTACACATTGTTTATTCCATTTGTATCTCATAGATAGTTTCGTTTCTCACAGTGGCGATTCAATCCATTCTTTTATGTACAGATTTATTTTTAATTAAATTAACTTTTGTTCTCGTTTAATTAGAACATATCCAATAGTATAGGATTTTTAACTTTTGTCGTTTTGATAAAACATTCACTATGATTTTTGAGTCCAAATAGTATGAAATTCTAGTAGTTGGGGTTGTTGAACTGTAATTCATTATCAATCTCTGTGGGAATGATACCTGGACTTACATTCAGATTTACTACTTGTATGATCTGTGCACTTGTAGTGTCATAGACTGAACCCTTAATTTTAATCCTGAACATTAAGAGAAAATTATTTTATGACCAAATTATCCAAGTGACATGGGTATAAGGGTGCCAAGGCTCTTATAAGCGTAATTGAGGGGTTTTAATTACATATAGAAGGCGACGAGTTTTTATGGCGCGGATTGTAAGTGATTGAAAGAATTAATTAGATCAATATCCACGAAAAGAAATACTAATTTGGACATTTTTAAGAAAAGGATAAAAATAGCTTTCAAGCGTGGCTACATCGGCCACTAATTTTTAACAACCATGTTGGACATAATTGTTTAGGATTTGACTAATCTAATGTCGAGTGTGTTTTGATTACGGAAAACCTTTAATGCATGGAAGCGGGATCGCACGATTCGGTGAGACCAGTGGAGAGAACACTCGGGAGCTTAAGAAAGACAAGAAGCGAGGAAAACGGCTCACTGTGAGATGAGACATGACCAAATAGGAACGAGGACGGCGACGGAGAAATTTAATTGCGACCTGATGGGATTTCTAGGGTATTATTCGGGAAGAATATTCTACAGTGAATGACCTCTTTGTGGATGCATTGATTTTGAACTAAGCCCGACCTTAATTACGTGGTTTGATGACATCGGTTCTTGGTCATCCAGAAGACTGACGAGCACTGGGAAGATTTATCGGAGAATGGCCAGAATCTGGGTGAAGCGAGATGGTGTGAGACCGGAGGGTAGATAAAGTTGCATCTCTTCCCATTTCTTTGAGAGACATAACGGCCATGGTATGAATCGATGGTATGGTTATTGATACTTGGGAGGAGTTGGTAGAAACTACTTAGGAAGATTCTTTCCAATCTCTCACTTGAGGAGAAGCGAAGAGATAATAGTATTCCAACGAGGGGAAGATGAGAGCCTATATATTGGCTTAGGAAATATTCAGGAGTTCTTTGAAGAGGTGCCCTGATCGCAGATTAGATGCGAAGACCCCGGATGGGCGTAGTGTATCATGCTTTAAATGATACATCCAAGGGCATTATCGATGCTTCATCTTTACGTGGAGCATTCAAACGAAAAGTCTTTGAAGGCGAGAGATCGATAGAAGATTTAGCAAAATGCAATATGAAGCTCCATCCCGAGTTTTCAGAGAGCGAGCGAGAGAAAAGGGGTCATGAGTTTGAGCAAGATGTGACCATGGAAGAAAGTTAGATGCCATAATGCATAGGATGGACAAAGCGAGAGAGAAAGATGCACCTTTGCTCATGAAATAGGAGCGGTGGAACTTATGAGAAGAGTGCGGCGTGCTTGAAGAAGATTCTTATGGTGCTGAGGAGGTTAAGTACGTGAGCAGCAAAGTTATCATTTCAAGCCGAATCTAACTTTGCCCCACACACACAATCCGGCATTGAGGAACCGAGAATTTCTCATATGGTGGAGGGCCTTGCTTTGCCCCCGAGGCACGAATGACATCACCGAGGATATTAAGCGTACAGGTTCCGGCCAAGCATCATCAAGGTGAAGCGAAATGAATATCGAAGTCGAAAAGGAGAACCACCATTTGAAGAAGGGCTAAATCTTTGCGGAGTTCATGGGGGAATGAAGCTATTACTGATTCCATGAACATAAACTATCTGACTTGAGCTTTCATGTCTCATGCTCACATGTTTGAGGAAGAGATGCTAGTGCCTCAGCACGAAGAATTTAGAGAGACACAAGTAGAATGACTAGCCACAGATATCTTAAATGTGAGGCAGGGTACATTCCCTAAAGCCACCTTGAAGAACCCAAAGGCGCATAGCAATTGGTTAAGAAGTGGGAAAGATTTGACGGCAACAAAAGAGCGAAGAAAAGGAAGGGGCGGCGAGGAGAAAGAAAGAGGTAGAAAGGAAGAAGAACACCCAGTTGAGCAATTTGAAAGAAAGTAATAACGAAAAGAAGGAAGGAGTACCGGCGTATACACTGCAGTACCATTCCCACGAGACCGAAGTCGAAGAAACGGTTCTAATTCTTGGATATTTTCAAGAAAATAGAAATAAATATCCCATTTGCGGGGTGATCGGCCAGATGCCTCTTTATCACAAAATTTAAAAGGAGATGCGAGCAAGAAAAGAAAGATAGTTGAGAGGTATAGTTCTTAGTTGCTACTTGCGGTGCTGTATCGTGAGAAGCTCCCGACAAAGATGAAAGACCACAGCGAGTTTAAATCATTCCTGCTCCGTAGGAAATATGAATTCGAAAGCTTTATGTGATTAAGGCGCGGTATCGGTGATGCCTCTATCAATAGTGCATAGACTAAGTTTGGAGACTTACTGACCAGTAAGTCTGTGCGGATGGCGGATAGTTGATGGCACAATCGGAGGGCATTATGGAAGATGTACTTGTCGAGGTTGGGAAATTCATTTTCCCGATTGGTTACTGTTATCATGTAGATGGAGGAAGATACGAGTTCCTTTGTTCTTTGAGAGGGAAGACCTTTCTAGCAAGCTAGAACTACCTTGATTGACGTACAGAAAGGTGAACTGACACTCAGTGTTGGAAATGAAGCAGTGCATTTCAATATTAATAGAAGTTTGGAACGTCGATGTAATGCGAGACGATTGTATGGGCATGGGAAACAATAGCCTTCCCGATGATGAATTGAATTACGATTGTGCCTTCAGCACTACATCAATGAAATTGAGATGGGTACAGTATCTTGAGAGTCTTGATTTTGAAGTACGTGAGATTTGTTTAACAAGGAAGCAGTCAGTATAAATGAAAGCGATTCAGTAAGTAAGCATCCCAGGAAGCAACAAATTCATGAGCGGGAAACTAGTGCGGAAATTTAACATTAGAAAGAAATTGCCAGTCATTTTAAAATATGAGTTTTAGACCGAAGAAAACCGAGTTATCATATCGAATTTGCATTGGCGAAGTGAAACGAAGATTACTAGTAATTCTAAGAAAATACAAGGAAGCAATTTCTTGGAAAATTAAAGATCTGAAGGGTATCAGCCCCTCTATTTGCATGCACAAAATATTGCTGGAAGATAATGCAAAAACTTCAATTGAACATTAAAGAAGGCTGAACCCAGCGATGAAAGAAGTTGTTAGAAAAAGTGCGAAATGATTTAAATCACGGGTTTATATATGCTATATCGGTCGTTTGGGTAAGCCAGTGCATGGGGTTCTAAGAAAGGTGGATTCTTTGTGATCGAAATGAAAAGAATGAGGCAGTTCTACAGGCATGACGGGATGGAGGTGTGTATTGACTATAGAAAATTGAATCTATGACGAGAAAGGATCATTTTCCCTGCCTTTCATTGATCGAGATGGATGGATTGGCGGGACACCCTCATTTTGTTTTCTTGATTGGATCTGGATATAGCCAATTGCTGTACTTTTTGAAGATCGAGAAAACCCTTTACATTGCCCATTTAATTTACTTTTGCTTTAGAATTATTCCATTTGGTTTGTGTAATGCTCTGGTACCTTCCAAGATGCATGATATATATTTTAAGTGCGAGGAAGAAGTTATGGAGATATTCATGTGGTTATTTTTCGGTGTATGGATCGATTTTGAACGATGCTTGCATAACTTTGGGGACGATACTTAAGAAAGTCTGAAAGCCAAAGAATCCCCAGCTACGAATTAGGAGAAATACCATTTTATGGTTATAGAAGAATTGTCTTTAGGGCACATGATTTCTATGTGAGTTTTAAGTAGAGTGGGCAAAAGTTTCAATTATAAGAAATCTATTTTCCACCATGGTCGAGGAATTAAATGAGTTTCTTAGGACATCTTTGGATTCAGAAGATTATGAGACTTCTGAATTGCTAGACCCTTTGTGGTAGAAAGCGGTGTATAAAATGTCTTTAATATAATAACAAGTGCGTCGCCCCAAGTAATATAATTAATATGCTTGTAGGTACGGATGTCAGTCCAGGGACGGGTGTATTATTCCTGAAAGGTTCGGCTTTAGATAATATCTACAGGAGATGATTTTAGGAAAGAAGATGAATATGTGAAAGTGATTGGGTTTTAGATTCTAATGAATTATTGGTATTGAAGGGCTAGGGTTATATCTCCCACATCGGAGTTAGTCGATGTATTTGTTCATCGATATTGAGTGATCTTACTTCGAGATGTCCTCTCTCGAGGTATATCACTTTATCTCGTGAATAGAATTGAGTATATCTCCCATCTCGACTCGATTATTAGAGTTGGCAAACGTTCTAACCCCAAATGCCACCTTCAAGATCGGAATATCTCTATTTCTGAGATCATTTGAGAAAACACTCTACGAGATCACCAGATAACTCATCTCTCGAATCTCGGCTCTCCGGTGTGATTATGCGATGTTGTGAGCATCACCATATAATTAAACCACGAGATATAGAGCGAATCTTGAACAAATTGATAAATAAGCGAATAAAATAAAGATCCAAACTTTAATCCATCAACACATGACCAGGGTTCCAACGCAACCCTAGAAATAGATCTAGAACACTCTTGAATGAAAAAGATAAAAATGTTTAGTATTAAAAACATCATTATAATATCAAAAAAATAAGAAAGCAGTACAAATCTTGACGCCGAGAAGTCTGTGTCCTCTGATACGGAAATTGATGCCTTAGTTAATACTTTCCAGTCTATAGCGTCGGCGTTAAGGCGTCAGCGACGACGAGAAGGCGTCAGCAGCGTTAAAGGTATCCCGTAACGTTTCGCCATTTGACACGCATTGTTGACCGTGTGGCGTGGCGTTAGAGCTGTCAACGATAGGGGCGTCGCGGCGGTGTTGCGGCGTGGCGGTGCCATTCCGCCTCTGATCCCCTTTGCTCCAAAATTGCTTTGCAAGCCCACTCTTTTCGCTCTAATGCTGCATCCCAGGCGGACACCAAGTCGATTACAGCCACAAAAGCTATAAAATTACTATCAAATAAGCGATAGAAGAAAGACTGCAACAGTATAATATGAGTGTTTTAGGCACTCATCACACCCCCGAGCTTAGTTTCTTGCTTGTCCTCAAGCAGAAGCCCGACTCTAAGCAGTACACACACCGACCCTCACGAAAATTAACGCGAGGCGTGTTGCACATCTTCGAGAAATAGGGGATCATTTTGGCCTTCACATGTGTTGTTTGCTCAAAGTTCACAAAATGCATCTGAATGTTGACTTAGGAAAACTACGATTAAAGAATAGAGTAAAGTGACGCGTGCACCAAATCCATGATATTCAATAGCCTTTCCCAAAGCCCCTATGTGCTTATAATGAATGACCTCTAGTATATGTCTAGGTTCAGAGCACCCCAATGAGTTCAACTCACTATTTGGAAGAAATAGCGAAAGGATAGGAGTAGCACCCATTTATTTCCTTGACGAATACCTGGAAACTCCTGCATTACCTAAAATAAATGGAAAACCTAGTGCCCGAAGTTTTAGCGAGTGTTCTGTGTGAGGGGATCAGTGGTGACTCCCCACCGGAGTTGGTTAAGGCGCGGGCATTAAATTCCTTGAACTTCACCGAGACACTCGTGAGCTCAAAGGCCCTAGGTTGTGGAAAATCCATCTTACGTCCCATGCGAGCGGTGGAAGTCAATGACTCCCGACCCGGAGTTGGCTTAGGGCATTAGGCTTTGAAAGCCCCTCGGGTGTGGGATTAGATTGGATAATCGGCTTATTCTTATCACGAGATATCTATTTTTTTTTATCTTTTTTTTTTCTTTACTTTCTTTTTCACCTTTTCTATTGTTTTTGTATTTTCTCTTTTGTTTGGGGCTCGATGGCAATCCTCTTTTTATTAGGTGTCCCATCACTTAAATGGTTCGATGCGAGGTTGATCGAACTCGGTAGTTGGTCTGGCCTTTGTGCATACTGAAGGTCATTAGTGTGTGGAGTGTGATGGGTTCTGCTTGAGGGCGGTGTCTTGACTACTCGGGATTGGTTCACTAACCCTTTCCATCCTATTCAACCTAATTACCGAGCATCAAAACATTGTATGCATTTGAACATCCATGTTAATCGTGGTCGGTCAAAAGTGATCCTCAAATTTTAACATGGCACCCTAGGCCATAGTATTACATATAAGATTGACTGACACAAGCGCGAAGCAGACTACACATGACTCGAGGTAAAGTTGAACTAAACATGAAGTAAATAGAGCACAACTATCTTTGAACAAAACAAAGCACTATAAAAACACTAAAACAAAACGAACTAAACAAACAAAACACGATCACCCACTTTACCCCAGACAAAATAGACGGTGTCCCAGCGAGCGAAATAAACAAAATGGGTGGTACTCCTGAGCGATCACGGCGGTGGTGGTGGAGATTGGTGGTGGAGGCCCGGGAGGCTGCGATGCGGGATGGGTCTGGCTGTACAGCTGCCAAAATGGTGGCTGGTTGGCCGGTCACCCGGAAGTGCGCGTATCCGCACGGAGGGCCTCGAGTCACGTGGCGAGTGCGTGGACCTCCTGGGTCTCATCCCGAGTGCGTCGAGCGCTCGGTGAGGAAGCAGGGTCCTCAGGTCTCGGGAAGGGTGGAGAGCTGCCTTTGTGGTATTAAGTTAATTAGTGGAGGTGGTTGGGACGAGGGTGACGATGTCTCCACAGGGGATCGCAGGGATCCATATGACTTGGAGTATCTTTCGTAAAACTCAGATCCTCGTCAGGGCTCATGACCGGTGTACACCTCGGGTCGCGGGACACAGTGTGTCCCGGCAACGAATATTGCCTTGATGGGATGAAGCCGGGCCTCGTTGTCGTCTAGGGCACCCAGGCTTGTTGCCTGAAGCCCAGGTCAATAGGAAGGGGTGTCAGGGTTCCGTCCAGGTTATGGAGGATGGCATCCTCCCCTGCTTTGCCAACATCGAAGGTATGTCACGTAGATGGCATAGTTGAAGCGGGCGCGCTTGGCGATCCTTTACGACCGTCGTTGGAATGGGGCGAGTTATGAGTGACGGACCTTAGGGATGAGGCGAATGCTTGGCCTTGAAATTCTTGCGTATCGCATTATTGATTTTCCACTCACCAAACCATTGAATTGATACCGATATATTTCCGAGTGAGTCGAGGTGCTCGATGGGCCCGATTCGAATGCCTTTGAAGGAGTTTATGCTCGGGAACAATAAAAACTATTGATCGACTGCTTGAAGTCGCCATCGCCCGCACCAGACTTTCTTCAACATATGGGAGCGAGATTGGCGTGGGCTGCGCGCACCACACTCATCGGCTGCTGGATGAGGTGGATTTGGCCTAAGCACGCCATCCCTTAGCGCCGTAATGGTCTTGCGGAAGAAATCATCGAGTCTGTGAGAGCCCCATACTCCCTTGATGGACGATCGGTTTTGCAAATGGTGCCGTAGATCAACGCCTTCGCATTCACAAATCGTAGTATCGTAAGTGGGGGTCGGGTCCTCGAAAAGCGACTCGGCAGCGGTCAATTTTGCGCGAGACAACATTGACCTAGGCGACCTGCGTGGTGGTGCGCGAAGTGGGCACCCTCTTGACTTAGAAAAAGCAAAACACCTATTAATGCTGACTAAACGAACCAAAACTACTAAGTGTGCTAAAAAAAAACTAAGCATAGTTTAAACCCTAGAAACTAACAAAACCTAAATAAGTCTAGAGACCCTGGAGCCCAGTGAGAATGCCACACAGGCTGGGCTAGATCCTGATGTGGTGGAAATGCCACAAGGACCGGGTCAATGTGTGAGAGAGCTTTGGGATTTTACGGCGGCGGTCGGAAGGCGATATAAACCTCAGGCCGGCGCGACGAGAGGCTGCGGTAGAGTTGAGTGGGTGTGGGTAAGCAAGATGGCTGGGGTTTGGTGATGGAGTGGGCGAGGCGAAGATCAAAATGAAGCCCAGTCTTGGCTTTAAAGCGAGGAACAGCGTCGCTACGTGCGGGCAACGTCGTGTGACAGAAAAGTGAAATTAACAACGTCGACTTCTGGGCTTAACGTCAGCGTGAAAATCCACGTCGCGGCGTGGAGAGGATACAATTTGGCGTCGGCGTTGGGATGCGTCAGCGGTAATGAGGGGATACAATTTGGCGTCGCGGCGTTGGGATCCGTCAGCGGCGTGGCCGGAAAGGATACAATTTGGCGTCGCGGCGTGGGAGGTCCACGTCATGACGTGGCGAAGGATGCGATTTGTGCATTATTGATCTCTTGATCGGAAAACCCTCCCACTCGTACTTGTGACTTTATGGACTTATAATGCACCTCTTAAGGCGAATCTTCCCACTAAGCGCATTCGCGGGTTACGGAAATTAAACAAACAAGTGGAAACACCGATTACGGAGAAGCTAGAAACCACATAATCTTGAAAATAAACAATAGAAATTGGAACTAAGAAAAAGGAAAAGTTTAAGAAACACTTGGGTTGCCTCCCAAGAAGCGTTATGTTTAATGTCGTAAGCTCGACGACCCTGAGTCGCAATGTGCTCGGGAACTCGAACTCATATGATCTCTGACTACATCATATAACAACATCAGGAATGGTGCATTCTGCGGAAACTTCGCCTCCATGTCTGGCTTCAATCGTTGGGTGTTGGCCCGTAAATGTGCCTTTCTCGGGATGTGTAACCGCGTATGTGAAAAGACCTTAGTCCTTTGTGAAAGGCGGACCATGAGACTTGAGTTTCCACTGGAAAAAGCTTTTAGGCGGGAATTGAATAGAAGAACTTGTTGTCAGGCTGCGAACTCCTTCTGGTGAGTGTTTGTCTTGCAGAGGCTTTGAGTCTTTCCTTATAAATGCGGGCGTTTTCATAAGCCGTTTGAATTCATCCAGTTGAGCGAGTTGGAGCGTCGTTCATATTGATATCTTATCCATGTTTTAAGCTGTCGAGTGGCCCGATAGGCTCGTCTCGATTCAGCGGAAAGATGACACGCTTTACCATAAGCGATTACGAATGGTGACATGCCGAAGGAGTTTAAATCTTTATGCGGTATGCCGCAGAGTGCATAGATCCATCTTTAGACGATCAGCTACGGGTACATTAATGTCTTCTCTTGAATGTATTTGATTTCTCGATTTGATACCTCTGCTTGTCAGTTTGATGCTTGAATTGGTATGCAAGAGATGTCAGATGACATTACCCATTACTTTTGCAAAACCTTATCAATTACCTTATTGAAAAAATGGGTACCATTATCATGATGAAATTTCGAGGAGTTCCAAAGCATTGAGAATATATTCTAACGCTTGAATTGAGCCTGACCTTGGCATCATTGGTGCGTGTAGGAATCAACTTCTACCCACTTTGAGACATAGTCTCTTGCCAACAAATATACAGATTCTTGTATGATGCGGAAATGGTCCCATGAAATCTATCCCCCATAAATCAAAACGGTCTACCTCCAAAATCGGATGCATGGGTGGTTCGTCCTTTCTATAGATGTTCCCAGATTCGTTGACATTTATCACCAGTGAAGCTTGAATTGATGGCTTATGTTAAACAAGGAAGGCCAGTAAAAACCCGATTAAAAGCACCTTATTTGCTGTTCTCGTACCAAAGTGTCCACCACACGGTAGAGTGTAATGATGGTTTTAGAATGCTCTGCATTTCATCTTGGGCACACATCTCCTTATGGCTGATCGTACGGTGTACGTAAAAGTGGCTCCTCCGATAATAGTGTTTCCAAATTGTGTGAAAAACCTCTTTTACGCTGATAGTTAAATTCAGGGACTACTTTAGCCACTAAATGAATTCAAGTAATCTGCGAACCATAGAGTAACCCTCTTTCTCGATAGCTAAGAGTTTCATTACGGAATTGTGTTCTGTTAGAACATCATCTACGGCCTTCGGTGGTGAAAGATGATCCTTCACTAGGTTTCGGTGCCTTTCTTGTCTTTAATTTCTATGAGATTCTTGCAGCAAAGGACCCACCCAGGTGTCGAGGTTTTGCATCTTTCTTGGTCATCAGTGGCAATGGCGGGAATGGTCAGTGTACTGCGACCTTATTATATCAAATATGGCCTAAACTTGTGAAACCGGCTTACAATGTGCGCGGTTCTTTCTGCGTAGTGGCATAATTCAACTGAGCATCATTCAAGGTTCTACTAGCATAATAGATTACCTGAAAGATTTTCTCGTTTACGCCCCAAGCGCGATCGCGAAGTATTGGCGTCATACGTAGAGTTCAAATGGGAATGACCAATGCAGTTGCCACAGCAATAGGAGCTGAAACCAACATCCTTCAACAACGAGAATGCATGCAAACGTGCGAATCAAAGTCAAATGGGATCCTTGGACTAGGAGGTTGGACAATGATTTTTACCCAATATGTGAAAAATCCTTGATGAAACCTTTATAAAATCAGCGTACAGAAACTTGGTCTTGCATTTGGCGGGAGGTGAGTCTTTTCAATTGCTTCAATCTTAGCCTATCTACCTCTATCCCTCTTGCTGAAGTCCAGATGTCGAGGACAATACCCTCTTGTACCATGAAGTGGCACTTTTCCCAAATTAATTACTAAGTTGGTCTCTTCACATCTTGCTAGTCGACTCTCGGAAGTTTTCTAAACAATTGTCAAATGAATTTCCCATTCTTGAAAAATCCATAAAAATTATAATTATCTTTTCCACCATGCGAGAATATGGCCATTATACATATTGAAAAGTGCAGGTGCATTGCACGATCGAAGAACATCCGTGAATGCGAATGTACCATAAGGATCGAGTGAATGTTGTACTCTCTGATCTTGGGAGCTATGGAAATTTGGTTGTAGCAAGATATCCATCGAAAAGCAATAATATTCATAGCAAAAGCTGTCGATCGAGCATGCGATCTAGAAAGCGGCAATGGAAAGTAGATACTTTTAAGTGGCCTTGTTCAACTAAATAATCATACAAATTCTCTCCACCCGTGCTTGTTCACAAACGGTAGTAAGATGTTGTTCAGTCGATGTGATTGTTCCTCACTTTTTCGACTACACAGGCTGGGCTTACCCGTACCTTTATGCGAAATGGATCTATTTTGATGTCTAGCCATTTAGAACTTCTTTACGGACTGACCTCCTTCATTGTCTAGTTTAACCTCCTCTCTTCCCACTTTGAAGGTTTATGTCCCTCTTCCTAATAAATACGATGCATGCACATAGAAGGGGCGAATCCACTTGGATCGGCTAGAGATTCATCAGGTGCATGTTTGTGATCTCTGAAGGACCCTCAATAACTTCTCTTCCTCCTAGTGCGTCAAAGATCTTTGAGATGAAATCACGGGTGGCGTAGATTCACACCCCAAGGTATGCATACTTCAAATGGCTAGGTAAGGGTTTGTTCCATCTTGGCGGTTGCTCGATCGATGGGACCGGCGTTTTAACTCATACGCCCGGAGATTCGAGTACTTAGTGTGTATCCGAAAGAGTCATCCATTTAACGTATTCTTACGCCTCTTCGCTCGGGGTCTCGGACTCATTCTCCACTAGGCTAGTCTCCAAAGTCGGTGAGACCACTTTAGTAGATATATCGCCTCGACTAATATTTCAGCCATAGGCAAGTATCACTTTACAACTGATTATCCTTTATGAGCGTTGAACTTTACTTCCTCTTCTTGTACTCTCGGTTTGATTTAAGCCTCGTACATCAATCATTTGCTACGCGATTGCGAGAAATGGTCTTCCCAAGATTATTGAGTATTTCTTTATCTTCTCCATTAATCAAAGCAATGAAATCTATTTGGAAAGATAAACTTGTCGACCTTTACTAAGACATCTTCTATTATCCCTCTCGGATGCTTCAAAGATATGTCTGCAAGCTGAAGAGTGACTGTAGTCGGGCGGGCTTCTCCTAATCCCAAACGCTTGAAAATGGATAAGGGCATAAGATTAATGCTGGCACCCAAATCACATAGGGCTCTCGAAGGTAGCATTTCGATGGTGCAAGGGATAATTGGCTTGCTGGGTCCTTGAGCTTACGTAGCGAGCTTCCTCACGAAGGATGGCCTTTGCATTCCTCAGTTAAGTTCACTGTTTCGAAGTCAGCTAATCTTCTCTTATGGGACAAGATGTCTTTCATGAATTTTACATAACTGGGCATCTGCTCTAGGGCATCAGCAAATGAGATATTGATATGACTTTTGAACACATCCAATGAATTATTGAATTGCTTATCAGTTTATGCTTCTTGAGGCCTTTGTGGGTAAAGGCTGGTATCTTGGCCTACAACGTGTTAGAGTTCTCGATATTGTTTCTCCACGGCGATTCTTTATACGCATCAGCCTTTTGCTCTGTTTGAATGACCTTCTCGATCTCTAAGCGTTCTATTTGGGGGTTGTAAGCGTATTTCCAATTCTTTCCCACTTCTCGACATATTTGCTTTAACATGCTCATTCCATCTCTTCTTGGGTTGACCTCGGGTGCTCGGTGAGGAACCCGGTTGCCCAACTTCTGTCGATCGAAATTTGCCATTTGGCCCATTTTGTGCCTCGAACTTCCATTTGTCTTTTCAGTTATTCCAAGTGGGTTGCTTCTTTGTACGCATGTTTGCTTTAGTCTCATTCATAAAGAATGGGAAGTTAGCAATGCGAGCTTGTTCTAAATCCAACTTTTCTCGGAGGGTGGTTCACTAGTTCGGTTCGATAGCATTAGTCTCCGATTATTCCGCCCACCATATCCTTGATTGTTCCCGATATTCTCCGGGTTCTCGATTATTACGCCAAATTCGCCCCGATTCGATTCTGATAACCGGTTTCCATACGGTCCTTGCCGTGATTGATTCTCGACAAACCCGACACGTGACCGCTTGCTCTATCAGATTTCCGATCGACATTCCGCGGCCGCCAGAAGGCCCACCATAGAATTAACATAACTCCCATGGTCAGTCTGATGAAGGTCATGCTCCTTGTCAGTCTATTTGAACCGCTTTTAGTCACAGGCCACATGATTCACCGATTGTTGAGGACCTCATTATCCGTGCCACCCAATCGTGCTTGGCTGTGTGTAGCCTTCTCTCTAGGCCATTGATTAGTGTCGGGTCGCAAAGATCTTCAAGATTTCATAAGCTTGGTCTCAGGGTTTTCTTCATCGTTGCCTCCAAACAAGCATCAATCATTGTTCTAGTTGCATTTCGACCATTATAGTGTGAATTTGCATCCATCCGGGTCGATCAAGTGGTGGGCACTTCCGCACAATTCGTGAAATCATCCCACATGCCTCTCACAGTTCTCCCCTCTAGTTTGCCCAAAGGTGTTGGATCTCGCACGTTGCAATTTTCGAAGGTGGGAAGAACTTAGTCAGAAATTTTTGCACTAAATCATTCCATGTAGTGATTGAATCGTACGACCGTTAACCAAGGCTTGACTCTATCTCCAAGTGAAAGGAATAACCGCAACCTCGAGCTCTTCAAGAACCCCATCAGACTTGATAGTATCGCAAACTTCGCAGGAAGTTAGTCAAATGCATGTTCGTTCTCGCGGGGTAAAGTCCATGGAATAAGATATCTAAGCATCCGCACTGCGGATCGAATTTCAATTCGAAATTTTTTCGCTTGGAATGGGTGGTCGCCCGATACCGCTCAACAACGGCTGGTGGTAAAACGAACTCATCTAATAGCATGAAAGGATCATCTGGTCAGAGCAAACGCCGTGCTTGATTCCTTCCGTGATTCCCATGTCGGCCTCTCTGTGGTTCAGTCTGTTCAATGCCAAGATCTTGTTCTTCAGTGTTTTCCATGACAATTGGATTTCTAATCAGTTCGTCTCAAGGTTTCCTACAAGAATCAGTGTGTCTTTTCTCGGTTCAGATCAAACAGTGTCGATTAATTTGATCCTCGAGCACGCATGCACACGAAACATATACTGCAATAACACACGAACCAACAAAACCAAATTACCAGCACTTGTAAAAATAGAACGAAACAAAAGTAAAGAAAATTTCAGAGTAATATCTGTTTGCTTAATTCTCTATATCAATTTAAACATGTCCCCGGTAACGGCGCCAAAAACATGACAGGCCGAAAACGCGGTGTGTAAAATGTACGCCTATGTGCGCAAGTGCACGTGTCGCCCCAAGTAATATAGTGTACTCGTGGTACGGATATCGATCCATAGGACAGTATTGACTACAAAGGTTCGACTAGATAATGTCCGAGGAGATGATTTTGCAGTTATGAATATGTGAAAGTCGATCGAGTTTATCTCTAATGAATTATTGGTATTGAAGGCTGGTTATATCTCCCTTGTCACTTTTAATGGATTATTTCTTCAAGATATTATTAGTCAATGTATTTACAATTTGTCAATGGCGAGGTGATCTTACTTACGAGATATCCTCTCTCGAGGTATATCCGCCTATCTCGTGAATAGAATTGAGTATATCTCTATCTCAACTCAGTATTCCGAGTTGCTTAAACGTTCTAACCCCAAATGCCACCTTCAGGATCGGAATATCTCTATTTACCGAATCGATCGAAAGTCGCTCTCTACCTGCATCCCCGGATAACCTCATCTCTCGACCGGCCTCCAAGTGTGATTGCCAATGTGTTGGCCAAACATCACCATATAATTAAACCACGTGATATAGAGCGTATGCGAACAAATTGATAAATAATCGAATAAAATAAAGATTCAAACTTTTAATCCATCAACACATGATACATGGTTCAACATAACCCTAGAAATAGATCTAGAACATACCGAAGAAAGATAAAATGTTTAGTATTAAAAACATCATTCTAATATCCAAAATAAGAAATTACAAATCGGCACTTCTTCAAAGTACGTGTCACTACGTTAAGATTTCATGCCTTCGTTAAATGCGCCTCCGATCCTCGATTTAGGCCCTATTTTGCTTTTTAATGATGAGGGCGGATCTAGTGCGGCGTCGCGACGTTGAGGCGGTCGCGGCGTTTCCCGCTGTTGACCTGCGTTGTTGACTGACGTCGTGGCGTTGGGGGCGTATAGCGATGGGGGCGTCGCGGCGTTGGAGCGTCGCAAGCGTGGCCGGTCGCTTCCTGCTCACAGTCCCCATTGCTCCAAAGAATTGCTTCCAAAGCTTCTCTTTTCGCTCCCAATGCACGCATCCAAACCGGACACCAAGTCGAGTGCAGCCCACAAACTATAAAATTACTATCAAATAAAGGATAAAAAGAAAGACCGACGCGAGTATAATATGAGTGTTTTAGGCACTCATCAACCACTATGCAGATTGATGGAAAAAGATATTAAGTTTTATTTTGATGAATCCTGCAAGAAAGCATTTGAAGAAATCAAGTCCCGGACTAGTTAGGCTCCATCATGGCAAAACCGGATTAAGACGAGAGAATTTGAAATCATGTGTGATGCCGGTGACTTTGCAATGGGAATTTGTATTGGAACAGATGAAAAAGTGTTCAAGGCCATCTACTATGCTAGAAAAACCTTTAATGAAACCTGAAAATTACTTTACTCGAAAAGGGAATCTTTGGAAATAGTGTTTGCATGTGAAAAATTCAGGCCATACATTTTGGGGTCCCATGTTGTTATACGCGATCATGCGGCTGATTAAATATCCTAATGGCAAGAAAGAAGCAAAGCGAGATTGATCGGGTGGAGTATTGTGTGCGAAATTTGACTTAGAAATAAAAGACGAAGGGTAGTGACAATGTGATAGCGTCGCTTGTCAAGAGTAGAAAGAAAACCCACTATACAAGAAGAAGGAAGAGAAATAGCGAAAATTTTCGGATGAGCGGTTATTTCGGTTGTCACTCCAATCACCTGAACATGCGATGTGGCGAATTTCTTAAGCTTGTGGAATTATGCCACGAGTCGGCTTCTGTGAGAGAAAAAGCTAAGGGTTGACATTAGGTACTACATGCAGGATGATCCATTATTGTTTAAAAGGAGGCGATCGATTATAAGGAGATGTACGGAAGGAGCAAAGCAAGATTTTACAAGAATGTCATGCATCATATATGGAGGACACTTTCTGAAGGCCGGCTTAGCCCATAAAATTCTCGGTCGAGTTTCTTGGCCCTCGATTTTTAAGGACTTTTGAATGGGTAAAGTTGTGTGATCAATGCGAAGAATGGGAAATATGTCGACCAAAAGGCATAGAGATGCCCACATGGGTATCACGTAGTGCGGTTGTTTGATGTATGGGAATGGATTACATGGGGCCTTTTCCAGGTTCATTAGGAAATATACATACTCCTAGCTGTGGATTATGTATCCAAAATGAGTAGAAACATCGGCATGTCAAGAATGATGCCAATATAGTTGTGGGAGTTTACAAAGAAATATTCTGTGATTTGGGACACAAGGCTATAATTAGTGATGGAGGAAGCCATTTGCAAATAAGGTGTTTGATAAACTCATGAGCGGATATGGTATCGAACACATTATGAGCTTGGCTTATCATTCTCAAATATGAATCATTAAATTTGAGAAATTTCGATAGGGAAATAAAGAAAATTCTAGAATGATTTGTAAGTTAGCGGGAGATTGGTCTTTGAAGCTTGATGATGCACTATGGGCATACAAAATTTGCTTTTAAAACTCCCGTGGAATGTCCCACATACGGACTTGTCTTTGGAAAACCTTGTCACCTACCTCTTGAGCTAGAATATGCAAAGGCTATGTGGGTATCGAAGCTTAATTTTGATTTCAAAGATCTTCAAGAAGATGAGTTACTCCAGTTAAATGAATTGGAAGAGTTGAGAAATGAAGCCTATGATAATTGTGAGAATCTATAAGGACAAAACAAAAAAAAAATGGCATGATCAGAATTTTGAGGAGGGAATTCAGGCATGAGATTAGGTCTTGTTATTGTCAGTTAAGACTCTTTCGGGAAGGCTGAAGTCGAATGGAGTGGACCATTTACGGTGGTATCAAGCACACGGTTGGGGCGGTGACATAGAACCAGCAATCATGAGGTTCAAAGTTATTAATTAGAGATTAAAGCATTATCTTGGGAAAAAGCAGTTTGAAGATAAACCCTTAGTTACGAGGAATGAAGAAAATTGAAGAAACGAGAACAATGGCGTGAAAGTCAGTAGGCTAAAAATGGTGCGGCTTTGTGGAAGGCAATCCCTTCAGTTTGTTTAAATTTTTCTTGTTTCATTTCTGATTCGGTGTTTAAAATTTTAATAGGTCTTGTAATTGTATTCATTAGTGATTGAATAATAGTTAAATAATTTCTAGTTTTACGGGACAATGCGGATTATTGCAAAAAGAAAAAGGAAGAGCATGCGCAAATCAAATTTCAATCAGCATAAGAGACCAAAAAGGGGCAGTTTTCTTCTTCTTCTTGATTTGAATTTTTAAATTTGTCTTTGATATAGCATGATTGAAAGTTTGGGGGAATTTTTATCTTGTTTTGATGCTTAATTGTTGAATGTGATGCATAATGGAAGTTGCTTAATTTTTGCAAGATACAGATGAGTTGAGTTGTAGTTGTTTTGAATGGAAGTAAATAAATTGAAATTGCTGTGAAATTGAGTGTTTATGTTTTGGGTCGCAACATTAATTCAAAGTGCGACGAGAGTCTTTGGATGTAGAGAATAAAAAGTGGAAAAGAAAATTCAAAATAATGAAATTAAGGTCACAACTTCAAAATAAAGGAGGAAAGAACATTTTATGTTGCAACACAATTTTCTATTATTTCTAAATTTTAGATCCATTGTGAGAATTTTGAAATTAGTGACCGAGAAAAGAAATCGAGAAAAGTAAAACCTCTAATTTTGGGCGTCTAGCAGTTTAAAAATAAAAGTCGTGACAATCATTAATTTAGTATTTAATAGTTAATGTCTTGACTCTGAGCCTTTATCATGACATTAAACCCGGCGATCTATTCAATTCAATTTCGATGGCGCAATTCCAACCTTTCGATTCAGCATCCATCTTTTGGAATTTTGAAACCACAGAAGCTAGGAAGTTCGACAATTCCCAAGAAACCTTCAATCATAGCGGCAAACCAAGAGATGATCAACAATCTCTTCAAAGTGTGTGAAATCGTAATGCGATAATGTCGAAAGCGATGAAGCTGATCGGACTCAACTTGAAGAAGAAGTAAATCGCTGAAAAGGAAACCGGCCAGGAGGAGCAGCACGAGAGGCGAGAAACAAGAAAGAAAAAGACCGTTTCACAAGAAGCCAAGGAATTGTGGAACAAGGTGATGTTTGATAAAGATTTTATTTGCGAACGAGGTTTTGGCAAAGTAATTGCCCCATTTTCCCAGTAATAACAAAAAAGTTGGGTTCTTTTGCGACACAAATCACAGGAGTTCCCGGCTCTTCCAAAGGGAATACATGCAAACATGGTAGGAATGAAGGATGGTCTGTTTTTCGTGAGAAGTGTTGGGTGTAACTCAACGATAGAAGCATAAATGAAGTGTTTTTAAGCGAGGAGATTACAAGCATGGGTTGAAATCTGAGAATTGTTGGAGAGCCCAATTATAAAAAATAGTGAACTGTGGCGGAGGATAAGAGAGGAGTGGGAGTAAGCCGAAGAAGAATCCCCATCATGCCATCAAAAGGGGGCTCTCACGAAAGGCAAAGGTTTAGTTTATTTTATATGTTACGTGATAGTACCTACCGAGACACCTTTGCACAGTCGGAGGAAACGAGGGCTATCTTGCTGTATGCCTTTGAAAGGATACAAAATAAACATGGGAATCTTGGTGAAGAATGTCAAAGTACCATCATAGCAATAAAAGAGGACTGATTCCTCACCCTGCCACTATTACTAGACTCTGTTTCCGGGCAAGGGTGAAGGGAAACTGGGAGGAAGAATAAAGATGTCCTCGGGTCCCTCCTCTAACCCTTACGGGAGTGACAAGGGGGCTTAAAGTGAAGAAGCAGAAAGAAGTGATGGTATTAGAAGAGAGAAAGAAAAACGGGAGATGAATCTGAGCGATAGAGAGAAGTGGAGGTGATGCAGGAGCCAATTATCTTCGAAGCGGAGGAAGAACCTCTGAGATCGCCAACCATATCTTTATCTCGAAGTCTGGGAGCGAGTACGGTTCGAGAGAGCCTCCAGGACATAGTGAAATCTTTGAGATAATGGAAATCTTGAAAACAATAAAAGGAAGTGGAGGAAGAGAGAGAGAACTAAAATGGGAACAGCAA
Source organism: Tetrastigma voinierianum (assembly GCA_016808115.1). Taxonomy (NCBI): domain Eukaryota; kingdom Viridiplantae; phylum Streptophyta; class Magnoliopsida; order Vitales; family Vitaceae; genus Tetrastigma; species Tetrastigma voinierianum. The sequence continues at coordinate 765,501 of JAEQBH010000741.1, read as the reverse complement.
CAAAGGATCGAGAGAATAAATTCATGGAAATTTCTGACCCGAAGGAGGAAGAAATATGGGAAGAAAATTTGGAGAATAAGAGAAGAAGAACACAAGAAGAGTTGAAAAGACAAGAAGAGACGATGGAAACTGAAGTCTGACATGCATGTAAGCTTTCTATAATAATCAGTTCAAAGAGATGCTGAATTGCTTAACATGAAGGAGAAAGATATGGAAGTAGCATCTTCAGAAAGATCGATGGGTTGAACACATATATGAGCTAATTCCAAAGAGTTTGAGAAGATAATAAGAAAGAAAGAGCTGGCCAATTGGAAAATGATTATGAGTATGAAGGAAAACATGGTTGGAAGAGTATGGACAATGCTTGGAATTTATCAAAGCTCCTTGAATGTATCTACGAAGTGAAGGAACAGTCAATCCAAGTGGGGAGAGAGGCAAGATAAAACTATGGTCTTGAGTGCAAATAGAAGTAATGAAACATGCAAAGGGCAAGATTTCTCTGCTTTAGAAAAGCAAAAAGCTGAAATAAAATTCCCCAAGTTTGATCCTGTGAAGCCGGTTTGATGTAAGCCTCCAAAACATAATACCTAAAGGGCATCTGAGAAGAAAGGGAAACTGAAGGTTTTAGCATGTTATAAATATATACATTCCCAAAAAATTTAATGGAAACTGATTTAGTTTACCCTACATGACCCTTGTTTGATTGACTTCTCATTTCATAAGTATTCTTTTTGCTTGTTAGATGGTTTCTCACTTGTTGAATGAAAATTGGATTGTGGATAAATAGATGTTATTTGATTGATGTTAATGATCTCTGAATTGTGTTTCTGTGTCATTTTCTTTTTCTGTTCAAGAATCAAATAAATAATTATGTTCTGTCTCAAGAACAGAAATTTGGAAAGAATCAGGGCAGGAATAAAGAAAGCTGGAATTTGAGATAGTGCTGCATTGATTTAAATTCGAGTTTAGTTGCAAAAATTGGAAAATTGGTTATTAACATTGAGCAAAATACTTGGTTAAAATAATGTAAGTAAACATTAAATAAATACAAGTCTTGAAGAAATAATACACATCGGTCAACAAAACTTATGAAACCTTGACAGGAATTAGGAACATCTTCTGGGAGATTCAGGATTTAGAGTCCATAGTCTTAGAACTTGTTTGATTATTGATTGAGGCGAAATCTAAGGTGAAACAATCAACAGGAAATGATAGAGGCCATCCTTGGTAGTTTGAGCTTTGCTAAGCCTACCCTCAATATATGCTTAAGCATATTCTCTAATTCCTTAGTTTATTGAAATAAATATTTCTTCAATAAACAACAGTGAAAACGGAAATTCCTTCCTTGCAATAAACTGCGGCAAAAGAGCCCAGGTGTCTAGTTTCAGGTTCAAAAAGTTTAGTATAAAAGGAAGAAAGCAGTTTGGGGAAATAATATTTCCAAATTTTGACAATGAGGAGTTGAAGAAGAAAAGAAGCCAAAGCTAATTGGTAGGAATAAGTTTTGTCTTGTGCTTTATTTCCTTTGAACAATTATTTCATTAGGGTGTTTTAACACCTAGCACCTAATGCCGGCCCGGTATGGGTTGCTAGCCCCAGTTCTCCTAAAGTAATAGAAAGCCTAAGAACACAAAACATTGCACTATTCAAAATCAGAAAAATAAAAGCAAAAGAGTTCAGAACAAAAATTACTTTGAATCAAGTACATATGGAAGTGAAATTCAGAGAAAAGAATTCAAAAAGATGAATCGGAGTCTAAGATTGAGAGAATCGAGAAAGAACAAGAAGAAAAAGGGTGAAAGTTAGGCAACAATGTAGAAAAGTGGGGAAAACTAATTGATTTACAGCCTAAATTTTTCCATTATCACTATTACTAAGCCCGACATTACAAGCTGAAAGACCTCTATTGATTTTGAAGGTTGGATTTACCTACATTAGTAAGAGATTAATATGAAAAACAAGCCTATGGGACTTTAAACAGTCTAAGAAAACTCGCAGAAGATTAACTAAATTCAACAGGAAGATGAAAAGGATTGATGACCTGCACACACACACAGAACAAGACTTGTTAAATAAACTGTTTAAATACGTAGATTTATCAGAATTTTGTGATAGAAGTATACCCATGCCCTTGTTCTTGTCAAGCACAAAAATTTGAAATAATATTGGTATCTCTTAATTCCATATCAGAAAGGTGGAATGAGAAAGACTGTGGTATGAATAAGAAAAATGTCCTTAAAAATTTTCTAAGCTTATTTGTTTGAGGACAAACAATTCTTTCTCTTCATAGCAGGGACAAGCAAAATTTTTAAGTTTGGGAATTTGATGAGGTCAAAAACTCATTAGATTTTTAATCAATTTTACGAGTTTATTATATGAAAGTAATGTTGAATTGTTCGCGAGAAAAGTGATAGTGATAATTCAATTTGTAGGAAAATGTGAAACTCAAATTTTAGCAAAAATAAGAAGAAATCGACTACTTGACGGTGAGTCCTGTTGAGATTTAAGTCGAGACAGGAAGTTCAGTTTCCAACAATTCTAAGTCACGACATCAACAAATTTGGCTTTGAAGAAGAAACTAAAACGTGAACAAGTGAAGTCGTGACTTGAAAAAAAAAAGAGGTTGCGACAAAGAAAGCGTGGTCGAGACTAAAGGAAACACTCAAATGAAGAAATTCATGTTGCGACATCATTTCGATGTCCCGACGCAAAAAGGAGATAAATGATGTCGCGACATAACTCCGAAGTCGCGACAAGGATGCATCTGTAAACCACAAGAGAGGTCCTCACAAGTAAAAGAAGTCGCAACTTGTTTTAATTAAAGGGTCAAATTGGAAGTGTCGCGACATGCTATATAGTCGCGACATGAGAAAGCGAGGCGAAGTCTTGACAAGAAGTGTATGACCACTCATTCGGTCGCGACACAAGAAAACAGCGAAAGGATGTCGCGACATCACTTTGATGTCGCGACATCGCCGATGTGGCGACTTGGAAAATAGTTGGGAAGAAAGAAATCATTCGCTGACCTAAAGCGATGTAGCAGCCTGAGCTTATTTGAAAGAATAGGAAGGCGATGATTATCGCGACATCAAAGCGAGATCGCGACATAAATACTAATAAAGACAACGAGCAAAGGGTCGCGATCATGAGAAATCAAGACAAGTTTATGTCGCGACATCAACGAGTCCTGACATAGAGCATTAATTTGGAAACTTTTTCTTCGATTTCCACTTGGAACATTTTGGGATTCGGCCAGTTCTTTTCTGATATAAATAGATAGCTTTAGAATGGTAAAGTAGTTTTCTCCTTCTTCGCTACCCGGCCAAATGGAAAGAAGAGGGCTCGAGTGTATCTTTAGAGTAGATTTTATTTTTAGTTTTATTTTACGGTTTGAATCTATGACTGTGCGAGGTGAGTAAATTTGGATTGTTAGTTCTGTTATTTTTCTTGATGTGCACTTACTGCCTAGAAATTTATGAAATCTAGACAAATTTCTAGAATTCATTTCGTTTCAGATTTATTGCAATTATAGTGGTCGTGCGAGATCGGCACTCCATTTCTAATTCCTGATGGTAATCGAGGCCCGCGGCTCGGTGGATTGATTTACATTTAATTCTGATCTTTCTGCGCACAATTCTGAAGAATTAATTTGGGTTTAGTTTTTACTTAATTTGTGTCGTTTTTAATGGATAAGTTCCCAATAGTAGTACCTCGTACCAGTTGAAGGAATGTATCTTACTCTGATATCTAGGATGCCCTCTGCGTGACATAGAGACGGAGATTCCTGAGAGTTGAGAGCATTCTTTTAAGGTATGTTCATTTACCATTGGCCATTGCTGAGCTCTTGAGTTCATTTGATAAATCCCACGTTCACTCATAATTGGAAGTTGGAGAGGTGTATTTAACAATATCAATAATCGGAGAGATTTCTGTAATCTCTGGTACTTTCGATCCCCGTGTTAACTTAGATCTAATCAAGGGAAAGGGATAAACCCATATATCTGGAGGTTGAGCCACCAATTAAGTAGTAGAAACTTAGCTAAAATCCTAAGGAGGTGAAGCAAAAGTTCTGCTGTCAATAGGAAACGGGTGTGAAGTATTGAGAAAGAAAAATACCTATATCTTGCAAGAAAATGTGGAATCACAATTGCATTGGTTTGATCTTGTCTTGAGAGAAACAAGGATATTCATCGGTGAAAACGGAGAGATTGATTCGATAATTAAGAAATCTTGGACAAAAATCAGATCCATACATAGAACCAAGTACTTGGATATAGTGCTGGAATTGATTGTTCCATTGTATCTCATTGATAGTTTTCGTTTCTCACAGTAAACTGATTCAATCCATTCTTTTATGTACAATTTATTTTTAGTCATTAACTTTTGTCCTCGTTTAATTAGAACATATCCAATAGTATAGGATTTTTAATTTTTGTCGTTTTGATAAAACATTCACTATGATTTTTAAGTCCAAATAGTATGAAATTTTAGTAGTTTGGGTAGTTGAACTGTAATTCGCTATCAATCTTTGTGGGAATGATACCTGGACTTACATTAGTTACTAATTGTATGACTGTGCACTTGCGATGTCATAAGCCCGAACCCTTATTTTAATCCTGAACATTGAAAAGAGTATTTTAACTTAGCCAAATTATCAAAAGTGACATGGGTATAAGAGAGGTGTAAGGCTCTTATAGGCGTAATTGAGGGTTTAATCTATATAGAAAAGGCAAACAATATCATCGGCATTAGCGGGTATGAGGACAAAGCGATTGAAACTCCTCGAGAAAATCTGAGGAAGCAATTGCACAGTCTATAAAGATTTGAAAAGGAATCGGTCCTTCTATCTGTATACACAAGATCCTTTTAGAGGAAAATGTAAAGAGCTCTATTGAACATCAAAGAAGACTGAATCCAGTAATGAAAGAAGTTGTAAGAAAAGAAGTACTGAAATGGCTAAATGCAGGCTTCATATATGCAATCTTAGATAGCCCTTGGGTGAGCCCAGTTCATGTGGTTCCCAAGAAAGGTGGATTCACTATGATCAGAAATGAGAAGAATGAATTGATTCCTACAAGAACTGTGGCAAGATGGAGGGTGTGTATAGACTATAGAAAACTAAACACTACTACTAGAAACGAGTCATTATCCTCTAACTCATTGACCGTATTTGGGCGGGTTAGCAGGACACCCCCATTACTGTTTTCTTGATGGATATTTTGGTTATAACGAGATTGCTATAGTCCCTGATGATCAGGAGAAGACTACATTTACATATCCTTATGACACTTTTTTGCTTTCTGAATGCCATTTAGTTATGTAATCTTAACGCCACCTTCCAAAGATGTATGATGTTTATGTTCTTAGATTTGGTGGAAGAGGCTATGGAAATCTTTAGGGATGACTTCTCAGTATATGGATCTAGTTTTGAGAAATGTTTGGAAAATTTAGAAATAGTACTTCAGAGGTGTCAAGACAAGAATTTAGCCTTAAATTATAAAAAATGTCATTTCATGGTAATAGAGGGTATTGTCTTAGGGCATAAGATTTTTGCAGTTGGGTTAGAAGTAGACCAAGAAAAGGTTTCTATCATAAAAACTTTCCTGCCACCTACAACAGTCAAAGGGATAAGTAGTTTCCTAGGACATGTTGGTTTTTATAGGAGATTCATAAAGGACTTCTCAAAAATCTCTAGACCATTATGCAGATTACTAGAAACAGATGGAAAGTTTGATTTTGATGAACCATGCAAAACTGCATTTGATGAAATTAAATCCAGATTAGTTATAACTCCCATCATGGTAACACCTGATTGGAACAAGGAGTTTGAAATTATGTATGATGCTAGTGATTTTGTAATGAGAGCTGTATTAGGACAAAGAACTGAGAAGATGTTCAAGGCCATATACTATGCAAGCAAAACTTTTAATGAGGCTCAAGAGAATTACTCTACAACTGAAAAAGAGATGTTGGAAATTGTGTTTGGTTGTGAAAAATTTAGGCCTTATATATTGGGGTCCCATGTTATAATACACATTGATCATACTGCAATTAGATATCTTATGGAAAAGAAAGATGCCAAGCAAAGACTGATCAGATGGGTATTATTGCTACAAGAATTTGATCTAGAAATTTAAGACAAGAAGGGTGGTGACAATGTGATAGCTGATCACTTGTCTAGATTGGAAAGAACTACTGAAGAAGAAAAGGGAAGTGAAATAGCAGAAAACTTTCTTGAAGAAGCGGTGTTTTTGTTATCGATCGAACATACTGGTATGCGTGTGTGAATTACTTAGCTTATGGAATTATGCCATATGAATTCAGCAACTAGTTGAAAAGAAAGTTGAGAATTGATAGCAGATTCTATATTTGGGAAGATCTACTACTTTTCAGAAGATGAGCAGATATGATTATTAGGAGATGTGTACCAGAAACAGAACAAGGTGAAATTATTGATAAATGCCATGCCTCACCATAAGGAGGACATTTTGCAGGAGATAGAACAACCCATAAAATTCTCCAATCAGGTTTTTATTGGCGTACTCTATTAAAGGACTGTTTTGAATGAGTAAAACATTGTGATAAATGTCAAAGAATGGGCAACATAAGCAGAAGAAATAAGATGCCCTTGCAAGGAATCTTGGTGGTGTAGATTTTTTATGTGTGGGGGATAGACTTTATGGGACCTTTTCCATCATCTTTTGGAAATCTATACATTTTCTTAGTTGTGGATTATGTATCCAAATGGGTGGAAGCTATAGCTTGTCCCATAAATGATGCCAACATAATGATTGGGTTGATACAAAGAAATATTTTGAGCAGGTTTAGAGCACCTAGAACAATCATTAGTGATGAGGGAAGCCATTTTACAAATAAAGTTTTTGCAACTCATGAGTAGATATGGAATCAAACATGTAATGGGATTGGTTTATCACTCTCAATCAAATAGGCAAGGAGAAATTTCCAATAGGGAGATAAAGAAAATTCTGGAGAAAACAGTGAATACAAGCAGAAGAGACTGGTCTTTAAAGCTAGATGATGCATTGTGGGCTTATAGAAATGCTTACAAAACTCCCATTGGAATGTCCCCATACATAATTGTATTTGGAAAACCTTGCCATCTCCCTTTGGAATTGGAATATAGCTGGGCGTGGCCATCAAGAAACTGAATTGTGATTTTCAAGCTGCCAAATAAGAAAGATTACTCTAAATGAATGAACTATAAGAGTTAAGGAATGAAGATTATGATAATGCTAAAATATACAAAGATAAGACAAAGAAGTGACATGATCAGAAGATTTTGAGAAGAATTGTGAGCTAAAGAACAGTCCTATCATACAATCTCCAAGCTCAAGTTGTTTTCGTGAAAATCGAAGTAAAGATGGAGTGGTCCCTACACAGTAGTGAAAGTACACCATTTAGAGCAGTGAAATTGAAAATTGATTATGGAAGTGAGTTTACAGTGAATGGTAAGATATTGAAGCATTACTCGAGGGAACATAAATGAAGATTGACCCGCATTTGAAGAGAGAATTTTGGCCGGGAAGACAAAAATTTTACAGCAGATTTCTAGCTAAAGACATTAAAATGAGTAGCTTCTTGGGAGGCAACCCAAGAAAATTTTAATTTTCATAACTAACTTGATTTTGTTAATATTGGTGTGTTTGAAGTTTACTTTTAATTTTGTTTGAAATTTTATTTGTTGTTTTTTGCTGATTTTTCAAGGACAATGAAGCTGAATTAGAATGAATTCTATTAGAAACTGATTATGCAGAAAATGCTACAAGGGGGAGTATTTCCATTTCCCTAACTTGTTCTTTAATGATAATGCATAGTTGAAGGTTAAGGGAATGTATTTTATTGAGCATAAAATGAATAGTAGCTTTGCTCGACTTATTCTTCAATACTCAATATCATCATGTTGAATTATATTAAGTGAAGAAATGAAATGTGATTATTCATACTTGAATTGAGGTTCTTTGATGATTGGATGTGTTTTCACAATTAAAATTTGAGTGGGGGAAAATATTGCATATTGTTATTTGCGTGTTGATTGAAAATTGTTAATTGTGAAATTTTGAGGAAAGTCATAAGATTGTCGTGACAAACAATCTTTATTGTGACATTGTTTCGACTTTGTTTCGACATCGGGTTCTCTCGGGAATATCGATCATCCATCTCTCCGAACCGCTCTGGCCTCTCGAGGAATGGGATAGGAGGTCGATAAGCTCACTTCTTCCTCCTTCCGAACCGTCCCACCTTCGCCACCACCTCGCTTCTTGGGTCAGCCGATTCTCACGCTTGTCAATTTCGATATGCTTTCATTCATCATTAGTCTACTTCTTCTTAGCTTCTTTGCTGCCTTTCAACTCTCTATCACTTCTCAATGTAATAGCCATGCAGTCATTTGGATTCTTCTTTATATCACTAGGGAAAGAGTTCCTAGACTAATTCTCCATAGAAAGGGCCAACTACCCTACTTGAGTTTCTAGATTATTCAAGGAAGCATTTGTATTGGCCTGAAACACATTTGTGTGTGCTTGGAACACTGTAAGTTTAGTAAACTTCTACTCATGTAGGTTCAGTATCCTTTTGTTCTCATACATATAAGTCAGCATCTGATCTTCATAAGATTAGGATCTCTTTTGTCCTTTATTTTATGCTCTCTAAACACCATCATGGTCCTTAGAAACCAAAGTGGAGTATAATTATGTTGGAAATTTAAACTCGTTTTGACCCCGTTGCATTCCACCTCCATAAGACGTTTTCATTGCCTCAAGGTCGGTATAGTTTTTGAAGGTTGTTGCTCGATCAGTTGCGCCCTATTTCCATTGATGTACTGAGCTTCCTCAACATTGTATGGACCTCAACATTGTATGGACCTTCATGAGCAAGTCCTTGTTCAACTATGCTTTTCTGCTCAGCTCCTTCCACATTTCCCTCTTCATTGGCTAGAATGACCTTCTTTCGTTACTCACACTGCTCATGATCGCATCTACCAGCTCTTCACAGATGCGACACCTCGTTAGCCTAATTACTCCACTTTTCCTCAGCCTACTATTGCTCCCCGTTTTTAAACGGAGCTTTGTAGTTGCTCTTGTAGCTAGTTCCTCAATATATCGAGTAGCTTCCCCAACACTTTTCCTTCCGAATGACCCTGCAGGCCGGATCCACGCCTTTAGAAAGTGTAATTCACGGAATGGCAGAAGATATCCATCTGGTCGAATACCATGTATTGACATCTTCTCGCTAGCTGCTGCTTTCCAGACATTATACAATGATTCATCTTCTTTTTGCTTAAAAGAAATGATTGTCCTCTCCTAGAAGTAAGAGCAGTAAGGAGAAAATCTACTTGGGTATTCCTCTACCGCCCCGCTTGTTCACTAATCCATAAGGTGGGTGACTCAAACTGCTTTGCTGCCAGATCCCTTAAGGAAAAGCGGAAACAATCGGGCAAATCTTGATTACATCAGGATTGAATCCGTTCAACTTCACAGTGTTGGCCATTCTCAAAAGTCAAATGTTTAGTTTGATCTTCACTTGGGTGCCCAGTAAACTGATGTTGATGCACCATAGTAATCAAGGTAGGCTCTAGTTCAAAATTGTTTGCCACTATGGGTGGTTACCTTACTGGTGAGTACTTTTCCCTTATCACCGCCCGTAAATCTTCCATCGTCGCCTTTGCTGAGTTCTATCTATGGCTACAATAGGAATGTTCTAGTTACCTTTTCCTTGATATGCCATGCTTGCTTTAGCAACTTCTCTTTCTTTCTTCATATTTATGATTGTCTTTTCTAATTCAGTGTCTAGTGGCAATCAATCAACTCTTGTTTTTCTATGCATGTAAGAATCACCTGAAATTATAGCACACTAAAATCAAAGTGAGTTCATTAGATAGGCTTGAATATATCGTGGTTAGCACAATAGAAAGACATGCACTAAATCCACTTCTTTCAATTATCACTATTTTTTTCGAAATTTTCTAAAAATTCTATAAAAAGTAAAAATGTCAAAACTAGAAATTTTGCTTTTGGTCGAATATTGATCTTTAAACCCTACTAATCCTCTGGTAGCTAACCAAAAACTTGTTAGTCTAATTCATATAAATATATACAATACACAATATTATGAAAACCAATTTCCTGACACTAATACAAGAAGATATATTTAGTCCTCAACAGTAATGCCAAAAACATGATTGATTGAGTTGTATTGTATATAGACCAAATTGTTGTTAATATTGTTGGAACATTGCCAATAGAGACTTGTTTAGAATCCCCAACAACAATGCCTAATAACTTGTTGTACTCTTAAGACTTTTTTCTACTATTTAACTATGAAAATATAATTGAAAATCAATTTGGTCTAAATCACTGCAAATGCACATGTCAACAAGTTATAAAGTGGATTATAAGTCCATATATCATTCCCACAGGGACCAGTGAGAAAATTTAAAGATCAAGTACCCCTATTACTCAAGATCATCACTATTTGAACCACCAATTTAGTAAATGACACTAACTAGTATAACTGAAAGAAAGTGTTTTTGTCAATTTTTCTTTAATCAAGAAAATAATGAAATCTAAATGGATTAAAGGTTCATTAAGATTTAATAACACTGGGAATGGGATAAGTGTTATGATCATCAATTGACATATGATTAAAAACAAGGTAGTCATGGGTATGAATCATGGATTATTAAGAGCACAGAGGTATACTGAATACCTCATGACACTATACATTTCACCATTTAGAACACCATATTCCTAAACCAGGTTGATTCGTGCTACAGTAGGGTGATCCGAAATCAACAAAATTTATCCCTTAGCCTCTTCCCACCGCCGTAGCCAAGCTACTCGGCAAAGATAATGCGCCTAGGGCCGAACATCACGTGGATGCAGTTTTCTTCAGTACAAATGATTTAAGTGAAGTCAAAAATGGTGAATGGTTCGATTTTAAGGTGGTGATAAAAAAACATGGGGGCTGATGGTTTGCAACCAAAATAAAGGCGAAATAAAATATAAAAGAACTCCTCGGCTACTGGGCTACTCCGCTTAAGGTCCCAGTTAACCGAGAGGTCCTGCTATTTCTCTCAAGGCTGGGAGGATGACATATAGTCATCTCCTTCGAACCCGATCTTCATTCAACTTTAAAACTAAACCCTAATAATTTTTCCCTTTGATAGAAAGCATTTATTTAGCATTTATGGTTCCTACAAAGTGAAATCTATCAATTGACCCATCCTACAATGACCTCGTAAAGGCAACTAATGAATCTCGTTGTATCTAATAACAAGCATCCACCGAACCCTAAAAGATTACCAAGTATCGATCAAAGAGGATGCATCAAATGAAAATATAACCCCCTAACCTACCTCCCCTGTCATAAAGGGCAACTAATGGATACGTTGTATCTAAAGCCAAGAATACACCGAACTCTAAAGCTTGGCCAAGTATCACAAAAGAAAAGAGACATCAAAAAGCTTTAAACCTAGAGTTAAAATTCGGGAACCAAATGTCAAAACCTCGCGCGTGAAAAACAGGGGAAACCACTAGCTCCGCATCCTACCCAAAGAACCTTCCACTTAAGGAGGAAATGGTTTTAGCCGCTCATCCTCCAAGTTATCCTCGAGGGTGTTCGGGCAAACCAAGAAAATAAGAAAAAAAAATGAAAGAAAAGGAGAAGGTAGAAAACGGAGAGACAAAGCTTCTCCCAAAATCAAAAACTTAGGCCAACAGTGTGTTACAATGGCTTATATAGTCTTACAAACATGTGAAATACCAAAATAACCAAATTAGAATAATTACAGTGAGAGTAGAAATGAGAAAACCAAAACTGAGTCGCCGGGATCACAAAACAGTAGAATAATTTTCGCTATGCACGCTGATTTTCGCTTATCATAGCGAAAATTCGCCATAGAATAAAATTGAAATTTTGCATGCATAAGTAATTCTTCGCCATGATAGCTAAAAATTCTAAATAGTAGCTAAATTTTCGGCACCTGCTCAAGATTTGCTCCACGCTTCCTCGTCTTACTATTCCCTCTGCACTATTCCACTTCTTCTTTCTTTGATATTCTTCATTCCCGGCTTGCTTAAATTGATAGAAAACCATATGAAATTGATGGAAATCAACCCGACTTTGTTATGATTGGATTGACACGGCGTGATTCGTTTCCACCCCGAAAACTACAAAAAATAAACACGCGATCATAAGTACAATAAAGGGACCCGAACATGTCAATTGGGATAATATAACAATTAGTACACAAAAAGCGCTCAAAACTTATTAAAAATAGGGCTCAAAATAGCACTTTTTGGGCACTAATCACAGGTCAATGGGTATAAACAACTACTTTAGGATTTGATCCTCCTCCTAAGATTTTGTTGATTTTCCTAAACTAGTACTTCACAACAATTTCTAAAGACGGAAGTCAGCTTATCCCCATAGACAGGACAACATAAGCCTTTTTCAAAGCAATTAGTATCTCATTCTACAATTTAGTCTGAATAATCACTCCCCTTTTATAGAAGCACAAACATTCTCTCAAACTGAGATGAAACCTCTAAGTATTAAAATGATAAATCACCAAATGGTCCTCATTCCTTGGGAACACACTTCTGTTGTCACCCAAAAGGGAACCTTGAAGTCAGAGGTTAGAACACCACCTGTGATTTTTCAAAGTGATACTTAGAGTATATTAGTTCTAAAGATATCAATCTAGCATACCCCTAAGGCTACTGCTCTCTACTCTCAAGAACTCACTTCTCTGTGTCACTCAGAGGGGTCCAGGAAATCAGAGCACATATACAACTCCTTTCTAGGTATAGTTTACTAATACTTAGAACATTACTAATTAGATCAATCCAACATTCATCTCACAACTTCAATTAAAATACTACAAAATGATAATCACACCATCAATCCCTTCCTAGAGGGAGCTTAGCCTTCCATAACCGGATTAAAAGTGACAATGACTAATTGATCAAACAAATTCATTGAAATTGTAATCAAAACTGAATAAAAATGGTTTCCAGAAATAATTCCAGTCTCCACTTAAGTTATAGAGCTAGATATACAAAAAATCCCAACTCAATATTGCAGCTTAGATCAACTACTCTAATCTAAAAGATGAAAAACCAAAAATAAAAATATGTACAAAAGCTTCAACTACTCTTCTCTTAATTTGTTCTCTAATTTCAATTTTCCTCTCTCTGCCCTATTTCTTTCTATTTATATGGCTCATAAATGATGGGTCGAATTCGTGCCATTTCATGGGTTTATGGCAAGCCCATATAGAGTTCATCGTTTATTAATCGTAATAGTGTCGCAACATTGGAGCTAGCTTCTTTGTCGTTAGGCTATGTTGTTGCTTTGTCACGACAATTGCTGATATTGCTTTCCATGAATGTATGTTATACAAGTTAGAAATGTTTACATAGATGCAACTTCTATGTTCTCGCCTTATTGCAAGCTCGTCGTGACAATGTGGCTCAACCTTCTTCTTTGATGATTGTCGCGATAAACAATTTATTCTCGTGACAAACTTTCCTTGCCTTCTTTATTTTTTTATCACAACAAAGCTGTGAATTGTCGTGGCAAAGTTCAGCTGACTCTTTATGATAATTGGCTCGACAAAGTTTCAAATGTCATGACATTCTTTCCTTGCCTTGTATTACTATTATGTCGCGACATTCCTTCTTCATTATGCCCTTTGTTTTTTCGTGACCATCATTGCTATGTCACGACATAATTTCAATGTTTCTTCAAGATTTTTGCTCATCTTTTATCACAGATACTTTGTCGTGACACTTTCTACCGCCATTGCCTTGTTCTTTTGTCGCGACAAGTCATGATACGTCAGACATAAATTTTTTCCTGTTTCACATATTAGTGTTGTAATAAACGTCAATGTCGCGACATTCTTAAGCTGCTGTCTTCGCTCTTAACTATGTCGACAAAGTTCAAAATGTTGTGACAAAGTTATCGCTTTGGTAAGGACTCTTATCATATTAGTCATGACAGTATTCGAAATATTTACATTTCTTTTGTTATTGCCTTGGAGTTTTGTCTCTCGGCTGTGTGGAATTTTGTCGCGACATTTAATTTCCCGCTTAGCCTTTTTTTTGTTATTTTGCTTATTTTCTCTAAATCCTCAAACACAATTTGAGGAAGACTCCACTTTGTATTAATTGAACTTTAAGCTCTAAAATATATATGAAAATGTACTAAAACATATTTACACTTATCACTCCGTCAAGGTAAGATCATCTACGTAGCGTGATCATTGTAGCAAAAATGGGCCCTCTTCAGATGAAAATGAGTCAGATGAAGCTAGAGTTCATTCAAGATGCCTGCCCGGACATTGCAAAGGAGGCTCTTCAAGAGAAGCAGAAGCCGCCTGGCTCATGCTAAGTAAATATCCGCCGTAGTTGAGCTTCGCAATAATAGACTTTATTCTTGTGTGACTTTTTCCTTCTTGCTTCACTACATGATCAAGTATGAAACCAGAAAATAATTTTAACATACTTAAAATCAGCGAGAAAGCTTCTGGGCAAGTATATATGCAATCTAAAGTACTTTATAACTTCTTATTTTTCCCTTGCACGTTTTTTAAAATTTTTCTTTTCATTTCTAATGAGTCTAAAACTTATTCATTTTAAGCCACTTTCACATATTTAAGGACCCAAAGTTCAATGCACAAATTATGGAGTCTTCACCCGCATTTATGTTTTGCAAGAAATTACGAAAAGAAGATAAATTAGTAGAAAAGAAGTAAACAAAGATTATACAAAGAAAGGCAAAAGAATGTCGCTGACGATCGATATCCAATGTCACGGCACGTGGAAAATTTTTACATAAATCCGTCGTCGGATATCGGGCCGGCTGGTAGAACAAAGAGTTACCAATGTCAGACATCATCACAACATCACACCAGACTCAGACTTAAGGGCAATGTCGACATCACAACTCCAACGTCGGACATCGCAACATAGCCTCATAATAGCGAAGTTATCGAAAGCAATGTTGCAACATCAAACTCAAGAATGTCGTGGACATCGTGAATATAAACTTCAATAGTCACAACATCGTACATCTCAATCTTAGTACATCACAAAGCAGCACATCGCCACATCAAAAGGTCAAACACTTATCTCAACTTTCAATTTCGTGACATTGACACCAAGCATCAGCAACATCAAAGCAATGTCGCGACATCGCCACGACACGCACGCACAAAGTAACACAGCAACATCAATGTAGCGAAGATCACACTACATTACAATGACATTCCAAACTTAGAATTGCCACACTAGGTTCTCAATGGTGTGACACCGTAACTCAAACACGACGCTGCTTGTCCAATGTCGTGACATCAACCATGACATTGGCCACGACATTAGCGACTAGGGTAGAATTATTTTGGGCTTTTCGAAGTTCATGATTTTCACCTCGTTTTTAGGGCCCAATGTTTGAAACCTATAAATAGAAACTCCTAGTGAGGAGTGCGTAGCTTTTCGGCCGTTTTTAACCAAATTTGTGTTTTTGGAGGAGTCGAAGTCTCATTGTATATAGTTTCTTTTTAGTTTATTTTTTTTCAGGATTAAAGTAGAGGATCTAAGCTGAGGATTCGAATAGAAAAACCCCGAATATACCCTAGTTGCTTAAACATAATTTGGGCATATTATAAGTGTGGCTTGGAAATTTTTCGAAAGTATTATTTGGTTGGTTGAAATTAAAACTTGAATTTGTACAAGGTACAAGGGCAAATTAAATTTCCAATTAAGGGTCCAAATGACATAAGAAGAAAAGATTGTATGCCAAAGTAGGATTTTGTTAAGTTAAATTGAGAATACTAGAGAGATGAAGGACCTAAGTGCAAAAATGGGGAAAAAATTTAAAAATGAGTTAAGCCAAGCATGGCCTTAACTCCAAAAGGGGATAAGACCAAATTGGTCTCCCATTTTGGGAGAGAAGCGAACGTAGAAGAAGAAGAAGGGAAGAAGAAAGGTATGGAAACTAGGGATTTATATGGAGATGTATGGAAACCATGATTTTGTATGGAAACTAGGCATTTGTATGGAGATGTATGGATTTCTAGGTTTTTGTCTTGTATGGAAGTGTTTGTATGGATATTAGTGGTTCCATTCCTAGGGTTTAGTTAGGAATACAACCTAACCCTAAATTTGTTGAAAGTTGGGTTGGTGAAACGCTAGTTTGTATAAGAGAGTATGGATTTGTATGGATTCTTGGTTTATGGTATATGGATACATGTTTGGGTGTTAGGAAGTGAACCTAACTTACAAGTATTTGAGTTAAGGTTTGGAAAAACCCTAATTAATCTCTATGTTTGGTTTTGGATGGGTTAGAACCCACTTAGGAGGTGTTTTTCTGGAGAATATACAACTTTTCTTTTGTTTTTGGTTGGATTTTTGGAAAAATGGACCAAATGAGAAAAAATATGGGCAATGGTGGGGGTCCTACGCCACGGCGTAGTGATCCCACACAGCATCGAAGGCCCATGCGGCTGCTTGGCCGAGAAGAGGATTTGGCCAGCCTGAGGTACGCCACGGAGTAGCACTGTTCACAGCATGGAAATTGTTGTGTTTTATTTTGTTTTGTTTTTTCGTTATTCCGAAGACTTGTATACTGAACTAATGAGGGCCCTATAAGTGTATGAACGGGTCTATACATGTTCGTAAGGTAAAGGAAAAATTAGACCGTACCTCGCCGCCTCTGCTAAGCAAATTCAATGTTGGCAAACTTAATGCCTTTATGATAAGATAGTAAGTTCCTGAACACATATAATTGTAGGACTGTTAAAACCAAATATTGAATAAAACGGCACCTGCATTTGCATTGAAGCGAGGCTGAAGTATAGTACTTGGTGCTCTCGATCGATTGCTTTGGCACTCCTGGCAGTGCTTCTGACATACATTACGTGGGTAAGCATGTCTTTGATCAATCTTGACACTCGTCTTTGGTGCTACGACACTCACCGTACGTGAGGCGAGACACGTCTCTAATCGGTGCTTCGACACTCCTACTAGTGCTACGACACTTCTATTGTGTGTGGGCGGGCACGTGTCTCCTGTCAGTCTTGGCACTCTTGCTGTGCTCGACACCTTAGTCTTATCTTGTACCTTTGGGTACTTAGCCATGTATGTCATACTCATTTCTTATTACTGGTGCAGGTATTCCAACGAGTTATATGATAAGAGTGCGAGATAACGAATAAGGTTAAAGTATAAGCTTTGTTGTACCTATGGGTACCTCACGCGCAGTATAAGCTCTATAGTACCCCTCCCAGTACTCGGAGTATAAGTATAGCTCTATAACTCCTACAGGAGATCTGGATAAGTTTAAGTCGGCTATAAGTACAAGTATATGTATTGATTAGTGCCCAAAAAGTGCTATTTTGAACCCTATTTATTATAGGTTTTGAGTGCTTTTTGTATACTAATCATTCTAATTAACCCGATTTACACATTAAGGTCCACCCCCAATATTATGCGATCGCATTTTGTGGCAAATTTTGCAGGTTTTTGCGAGCTAATCATGCTAACATTATTAGGTCGATCAAACATGAAGAATTCGAGTCAAACTCAACATCATAGATCGAGACGAGAGGAAAGAAGAAGGCAGAAAATAGAAGAAAAATGAAGCGAGGATGATGGAGCAGTAGCCGTGGAGGAACCGATCTTCGAGCAGTGCGAATTAAGCTCTTATTTGGAATTTTCTCTATCATAGCGAAAATTCTTGTGCATAGCGAAATTTCAATTCGTATGCGATTATTTCGCTATGATAGCCCGAAATTTACGCTATCATAGAGAATTTTAAGCTATGATAGCGAAAATCGCGTGCATAGCAAAATTTTGCTCTGTTTTGTTAATATAGCGACCGTTTTGGTTTCTCCTTTCTACCCTTGTAATAACTTTTTGTTTTGGTTTTGTTTTTGTAATTTCCTTGCTCACACTATAAGCTAGAAGTCGAGTTTGTAAGCTTTATCAATCACTTCATAATAAATTTTTGGAGAAGCTTTGGCTCTCGTTTCGGCTTCTTCATTTTTAGCCCTTTCTTTTCCATTTTCGAAGAACTGAAACACCACTTTGATGATGACAAATCAAGGGATGTTTAAACCCCCTCATCCTTGAAGAGGAGGGCCCGCGGAGTGAATGTTTGAAGGTAAAGCATTGTCCTCTCATGTTTTCACGCTAAACATTTATTCCCTTTTACATTTTTGTATCTCACGTTTTAGGGTTTGAATCTTTGTGATGTACCTTTGAGTGGCGATACTTGCGAAGCTTTCAGGATTCGATGGATGCTAACATTTAGATCAACGATGCCCAGTGGATTTTCATTATGATCTCCTGCTGAGGTTAGATCCGATTGATGGTTTGACATTTTGAAACATTAAGGGTAATACGTGCTATACGATAGAACAAATAATTTTAGGGTTTAGGTTTTAATCTGTTAGAGCCGGTTCGAGTGGTATATGTCATCATACAGCCTTGAGGAAAAAGACCAGGGACATGTTGGATGCCTTAGAACCACTAAGCCCGGTGGCACGAGACTTCAAGGAGTTCTATTTTACATTTACTTTATTTAAATTTGGTTTACCAATGACCCCTTGTTTTTATCACCACCTTAAATCGAACCAAATTCACCATTTTTGACTTCACTTAAATCATTTATCTGAAGAAAACTCATCCACATGTTCCAGCCCTAGGCTTGCTATCACTGCAGTAGCTTGACTACGACGTGGGAGGAAAAATAGGAAACAAATTTTGTTGATGGGATCACCCTACTAGTGGCACGAATCAAATAGGCGCCAGATTCTTGCACGGATGGTGCCTAAGTGCGAATGATGACCTGTTGAACACTTGTGATCCTCATCACAAGTACTGGTGAATTTCTTTTATATTTCACTGTCATTTTTTTATTCTTATTTTCATTTCATATTAAAAAAAAAAAAAAAAGAGTTGTTACAAGACTGCTTTTCTGTGTTGTCTTGGGTTGCCCTATTTTTACTGGATTGCATTTTCTAGTGGTTTGAATTGAGAGAAAATGGAACCCCCACAGGAAGAGCAATACAGCCAGGAGAGAAACCCTATAGCATATATGTCAATGAGGGATTACATAAACCAGCCATGTAAGTCAGCCTTGGTAGAGAGTCAAATGAATCTTGAGTCCATGAGGGATTATAGAAACCAATGGATGAGTTCACCATATGGTAGTGTTTACAATATAGTTGGGGGAATCACCTGGAATTCCTCGTAAGAATCGAGACCTCCACAATATGTACCTCTGAGACCTCCATATTATGCCTCCACTTCTCGACGACAACCTGACCCGTCCCTGTTGAACGGCATCCCGAACTTGAGCAAACTAGTGGATAATTTCATAGAGGAAGGCGAGGGACGTGGTATCGAGACGTCGGGAAACTAACACAATAGAGAACCCCCTGGAACAAAAATTAGATGGGTTTCAAAGTGAAGTAGGTCAGAAATTTGACATCCTGCGGGAATCCACCTCAAAGCTCACCAATCAGCTTGTTCATCAAGAGGAGGAGAATCTGGAGGAAGAGTGCTTGACTGAAATAATTTTTGGGTGAGCGGGCTGCAGTGTGCGACCTCGGGAGGTGGAAGTGGAATCGCGAAGCTCACGAGCTGCGGGATGCCCCCGCATGTCAGTGTTGCTTTTTGGCCATGGAAAAAGAAGAAATCATTGCCTTGTTGAATGAGGAGGGCAGTGGAATAGAAGCAGGCAAAGAACCACAAAAGCTTACCCTTCAACCAATTCCCATGAAACTGAACCCCACTGCCACTGCCCAAGCCACTAATAGCCTACTACCAGTGTATATTCTACTACAGCACAATCCACCCCGAAACACCTACCCTGAGGCCACATCAATTGCCTTTTTTGTCCTCACAAATTCAAAGAAGTGTGGCCCATTGTACGAAGCCTTTGCCACTACATCAAAATGATGTATTGCTCACATCGCGCTAGCACGAGTGGATGTAGTTCGGGTCTTAGGTTGGTTGGGCCTTGAACCTCGGCATTCAGCTCCCCCACTTTTGTTTAATTTTCTTGTTTTGTTTTAGTTTATCGTATTTTATTTTGATTTCATTAATTTTTCTTCTTAGATTTTCTCTAATTTTTAGTTAATTCTTGTTTTTAGATTAATTTATACTTTTCTGAAATTTTTCTTAATTTTTATTGTATTAATTTTTGCATGTGCAAATTTTGAAGCCTGGATTGAAGAAATGGGAAATGACGACGAGGAGGAAAATTTCGCAACCATGTGAAAATTTATGATGAATACTTGAAATTGAATTTTCGCTATCATAGCGAAATGGCGTACGGATGGTTCCTAGAACAGACAAAATAGTGCACAGTAACAAGTAAAAAAAAAAAAAACGTTTGTTTTTTATTTATTTTATTTTATTTTTATTTTTATAAAAAAGAAGAGAAGAAAAACAATTTTTTATTTATTTTAAATTTTATATTAAAAAAACAGTTTTTAATTATTATTAGTATTTTATTTTGAAAAACGTTTTTATTATTATTATTATTATTTTTTTTTTTTTAAAAACATTATTTTCGCTATCATAGCGAAGCGAAAATTTTCGCTATGATGTACTGTTTTGCCTCCAATTTTGTTTTGCTCATAACTTTTTCATCCGAACTCCGTTTTAAGCGTTCTTGGTACCGTTGGAAATATTAGAGAGTATAGAATCCAAATATGGCCAGAAAGAACACTTTTAAAATTTTTATAGATGTGTAATTTTCAAAATGCTCCAACTGGTCACTTTTTTCCTCTATTTTCTTCTCCTAACTTGTTTATTTGAAATGACGGTGAATAAGGTGTCGATGGAAGCTTCACGAAGTCTCCTATTCAAAAACGATCACATCTCATAAGGAGGTAACACTTCCTTCCTAAATTTTCAATCAAGGCCCCATTTCGGGACAGAGATGTTTGGGTTAGGAGAGTTTGCGAAGGGAAGTGGTTTTATGTTATGTTTTGTTACTATTTTGAAATAAGCTTGGATTTTGTGATGTTTAGTGGCTTGCTGGGTTCCCTTTCTATAAAGTTGTTATACTATACGACATTTTCTCAAAATTTGGACCCGTTTGCAACCAATATTTTGTAATGTTTGCACAGCTCATAGTTTGAAAATTGACTTTTGTCGATTCTATTGATTGTAGATTGGTTCCATGCCTAGTCGAGTGGATGATCAGTCGAACTCTTGTTGCTTTCGAACCTTTTTCTTCCACCTTTAGCTAATCACACACAGTGCACATCAGGTTTCTTCAATAACACGAAAAGCGCCTAGCCTCCTAGAAGCCTTGCAATAACCTACCTTTAGTTTCGTTGACCACCTTTAATGGGTTAAGGACCCCCGAATAGAGCCAATGTGTCTTCCAAAATAAAAAAGAAAAGAAAAAGAAAGAAAAGAAAATAAAAAAGAAAAATTGCAGCTTTGCCTTGAAACCGATCACGATTAGGGTATATGGCGAAAGCCTTTAAAGCGGTGCCTAAACATTCACTGGTTGGGAGTCGTGGAGCTTTGTGTTCGCTACACGGAGTGGATGGGTAGAGTTTAGCAAGTTGTAGGTCTTTGGAGTCACCGAGAAATCATTAGTCGGGGTGAAACACGAAGAGTTTGTGGTTGAAAGATCCTTATGACTTGGTGCCCTAAGCCTTAATTGGTTGGGAGTCATCGGTAGATCCCCGTTACATGGACTTTGGTGAGGTCGATTCCTTAGCATTGCACCCTACAACATAAAAAGAATTGTGGAATAAGAGGTGGGTCCTGATCTATTTAGGTTGGTTAGCATGCTAGGTTGTGGCAGTAGCTTGGTTGGGAGGAGTGCGAGTTTAGGCGCGGTTTATTGTTGGTGATAAACACTTAGATTTTGGTGGAAGTTCCTGGTTGAGTCATCGAGAAGGAAGCTCTTTTGATACTCAATTTTGTATGGCATTTATTCTCTCAAGATAGTTATTGGACAAGGCTTTGATGATTCTTACTTAGGGTTAGGCATTACTCATTCACAACCTTTTTGAAATACCATTTTGTGAACGTTATTTTGTTATTGTTTGTATGTTTCTCTCTTTCTTTCTTTCTTTCATTGCTAGGGACTAGCAATGTGTGGGTTGGGGGGGATTGATTAGTGCCCAAGTGTATTTTGAACCCTATTTATTATAGGTTTTGAGTGCTTTTTGTATATTCTACTCAACCCGACACACATTAAGGTCCCTACTATTCTACCGATCGCATTTTGTAAGTAAATTTTGTGCTTTTGGCGAGCTAATCATGCCAAAGATTGTTGAGTCGATCCAAACATGAAGAATTCGAAATAAACTCAACATCATAGATCGTAGACAAAAGAGGGAAAGAAAGAGCAAGAAAATGAAGAAAATGAAGCAGAGCAATGGAACAAGAGCCGGAGGAACAAAGGCTGAATAATGCCAAAATTTGCTACGCTGTAATTTTCGCTATCATAGCTTAAAATTACCGGCAGCATAGCGAAATTTTCACTTTTTTTCACTATGCACGCTTATTTTCATGATAGCGAAATCAACGTGCATAGCTTAAATTTTCAAGCCTCGCTTTTGTGTATAAACGACTGCTTTGTTTCTTTTTCTCTCCCCTTTCTTTCTACCTTTGTAATAACTTTTGTTTTGGTTTGTTTTTGTAATTCTCCGTCTCGCACACTATAAGCTAGAGTCAAGGTTTGTAAACATCAATCACTTCATAATAATTTTTTGGGAGAAGCTTTCAACTCTCCCGTTCTTCATTTTCTTTCCCTTTCTTTCCATTTTTCGCTACCAAACACCCTTGATGATGACAAATCAAGGATGTTTGCTAAACCCCTCATCCTTGAAGAGGAGGGCCACTGGTGAATGTTTGAAGGTAAAACACCGTCCCTCGTTTTTCACGCAAGCATTTATTCCTTTCGCTTTCTGTATCTCACGCTTTAGGCTCAATCACCGTGATGTACCCCGAAGTACAAAGATTTCGCAAGCTTTCAAGGTTCAAGTGATGCTTACTGTTAGATCCACCGATGCCCAATTAGTTGTCATTTATGAGCTCCCGCAGTTGGGGATTCAAAGTGATGGTTTTAACCGCTTTGAAACATTAAGGGGTAATAAATGATATACATTAGAAGAAATAAATTTAGGGTTTAGGTTTTAATGCCAAATGAAGAGTCGGTTCGGGAAATGACTATATGTCATCCTCCCCAACGCAAGGAAAAATATCCGAGGACATGTTGAATGCCTTAGAACCCTAAACCAGTGGCCCGAGACTTTCAAAGGAGTTCTATTTACATTTACTTTATTTAAATTTCAGCTTTTACTCAACCAAACCCCCGTTTATCACCACCTAAAACTAAAAAACCAAATTCACCATTTTTGACTTCACTTAAATCATTTGTACGAAGAAAACCTATCCTCAGAACGACCTGCACTGAAGATATCAGCAAGAGCTCGACTACCAAGCAAAGAGGTGCCAGGAAACAAATTTTGTTGATTCCGGATCACCCTACCGTGGAACGAATCATGTATTCGTTTTCTATATGAATTCATGTAAATTCTGATATCTGCTACTGTATAACTGTTACTGTTATATGCTCATTATAAAAGAGTATTAATGCATGTGTACATGTATAAGTCATATGTTTCCTACTAAGAGTTAAGCTTAGCACGGGTTTTAATCTGTGTAGGTACAGAGGAGGACATCCGCGATCTTCTGCATACTTCTGGGCCAGCACACTTGTAGGGGTCCATCACCTGTAGGTTTCGCGCTCTGATTATGTAAATGTAAATGTACAGTTTTTGTATATGTATATGTAAATGGGACTGAGGATTGTATGTATTGACACTATAAACACCACTACAATGGTAGTTTTATTTGTATTTTTGTATATGATATTTATGTTTAGTTATAAGACTCAGTCACCAACAATTCAAAAGTAAGTAAAGAGTCCCAAGATACTCGCCCCTTCGCTCGCCAGGGGGAGGTGCAAGGGGGTCAGGTTTAGGGCGTGACAGAGCTGGATTGATTGTAAATCAAGCTTCATTCATGTCTGAACTTTAGTAGAATCCAGAAATTTTTCTAGAATTCATTTTATTTCATTTTTGATTACAATTTCAATGAATTTGTTTGATTAACTAGTCATTGTCATTTATAATTCAGTAATGGAAAGCTAAGCTCCCTTTGGGAAGAACCTATTGTTTTGATTGTTGTTTGTAGTATCTTAATGTTGTTTTGGGAATGAAACTGGAGTGATTTAATTGGTATTGCTCTTACATAGAGCTGTTATGAATATAAGTGTTTTATACCTAGAAAGAGTTGTATCTGTGCTTTGATTTTCAGGATCTTCCTGAGTGACACAAGGATGGACTATCTGAGAGTACAGAAAGCACATTTCGGGTACATCGACCGATATTTCTATGCAGCTACTACACTCTACAGATACTTTGATACATCACCGTGATGTTCTAACCTCTCTCGACTTCGTTCCCTCCTAGGTGACAGTAGGAGTGTGTTCCCGAGGCATAAGAGCCACCTACTGATCTATCAGTTTAATCCTTAGAGGTTTCATCTCAATTTGGTAAAATAATTTGAATCCCGTGTTAGCTAAGATTCTAATCAGTGGAGAGATTTGTGTTGAATTATTCGATCAGGAGCACCAATGAATCGAGAGGGTCATTTATCGCCTGCATAGCACTTAGTTTAGAGATGGTGAGCACCTGTATGAACAACAGATTCAGATGATCTAGTCTATTGCAACTTGACCTATTTAATTATCAGAAGATACATTCAGGTATGAAGGAGAATGAGAGATTATTTGGCATTTGCCTAACACTTTGACATCTGAATATATCTTGAATTATATTTTTAGAACCCAAATTGATAATATATCTTTTTTCATCCTATGTTATTTCTATACCAATGAACTCTCCAATTCAGGTATTTTAAATTTATTTTTCATTACAAAACAGTATTTAGAAAAGTCTTTTATTCAATTTATTTTAAATCTCTTATGGAAATTAGAGGTTCAAATAGTAATGATGTTAAGTAGTAGGGGTAGTTGATCTTTAAATTTTCTAATCAATCCCTGTGGGAATAATATCCAGACTTATTAAGTCCACTTTATTACTTGTATGACCTGTGCACTTGCAGTGTTTTAGACAAAAAACCAATTTCAACTCAGATTACCTTAAACAATAGTAGAAAACAATTCTACAACATGGTCTAATCATGTTTTACGCCAATGTTTGGGGGACTCGAATAGTCTTTAAGTGACAAGGTTAGAAGTTTGAAAACACACACACACTCATCAAATATGGTCTAAACAAGTTTTTGGCGTTGTTAAGTGGGATTGAAGTAAAATTTAAGATCAATATTCGCAGAGTCAGTTAGTTCGACGCTATTTATTTTTAGAAAAATTTTCAAAAATAGTTTTAATTGTAGTAGCTTATTCAGTTACTGATCTTTTTGTTGATCTTATCATAAAATTTTCATTAGTCTACTAATCTCAATGTATCTTCATTTCATCCAATTCTTACATGCTAGAAGACCAGAAGTAGTACTACTACCACTAGATACGGAGTTAGAGAGAACACTGAGAAATATGAAGAAAGTGAGAAAAGTAGAAACAACATTAATGGTAGAGCAAGAAGAGACAAATCAAAATGTACCAGTTGTTGCTCCTGACAGACCTCAGAGACAAAGAACTATGGAAGACTTCTAGAGACCTATCATCAAAGATGAGTACTTGTACAGCAACCTACAATAGAAGCTAAAATAACTTAAATAAGCCCGCACTCACACCATGGTTCAAAGAAGACTAGTTCATAAAGATCCTAGTGAAGATCCCAATGAGCATCTGGGGAGGTTCTTAAGGATAGCAAACACAGTGAAGTTGAATGGGGTAAATCCAAATGTTATTAAGTTGTAGCTATTCCCATTTTCACTGAGGGACACAATAACCAGTTGGTTTGAGTCTTTTTGCAATATGGATAAGTCAACAACTGGGAGGAGCCGGGGTCGCTTTCTTTATGGAAAGGTTTTTCTACCAGCCTCACATCTGAGAGAAGAAGAGAGCTAATAGCCTTCAAGAAATGAGAAGAAATAAGCCTCTATAATGCTTGGGAGAGGTATAAGAAATTGATGAAGAGATGTCCAATGCATGGCATTGACTATATCAAACAAATGGATATATTTTATCATGCAATGAACTACTTCGCAAAGGGGATAATTGATGCAGCACACTGTGGAGTATTTAAGAGAAAAAATGTTGAAGAGGCCAACCAGCTTATTGAGGATTTGGCCAAGAGAAATTATAAAGCTCCATCCGAAACTTTAGGGAGCAACAACAGACTGAGAGGAGGTGGTATCATTGAGCTGAATAAGATGTAAACAATAAAAGCAAAGCTAGATGCAATGATGAGCAAAATGAACAATCAGGAAAGAAGAATCCATTCAGCCAATGTAGTAGGAATAGAGGATGGAACTGAGCAGAGTAGACTGAGCTGGGGCTTTCTCATGAAGGCCCTTACCAAGTAGAAGAAGCTCAGTTTATTCAAGGAAACACGAGCTACAACTTAAAGCCAAATAGCAACATTCCAACCTACTATACCCTAGCCTTTAGAAACCATGAGAACTTGTCTTATGGAAGTGGAATGCAGCAAGTCCAAGACCAGTGCAGAGATATCAACAAAATTATGTTCCAAAGGTTTCCAAGCATAACAACAACAAGGCAACCAAAGAGCTGAAAACCAAGGCCAAAGGAGGTCCCAATTGGCGATCAGATGTCTACGGGTGAGAACAAGAGATTGTTGAATATACACGCGTTACTAGCTTGTCGAAGCCAACAGATTCCGTAAACACAAATGTGTTTCAGTGATTAACACCAATGCATCTCTAAAGAATTTAGAGACCCGTGAAGGCGCTTGGTCTTGAATATGTAGAATCAATATAGGGATTATTTCCCTAGTGACACCAAGAAGAATCCCAAAGACTGTATGGCCATAACACTTAGGAGTGGTAGAGAACTGAAGAAAAGAGAAGAAGAAGAGAGAAAACTAACTGAGAAAGAAGAGCAAGCAGAAACTGGTAACAAAAATCTGAACAGTTCAGAAATAACAATGGAGCGAAATCGTAGGTTCAAAGAGCAACAAATTGATAAGGAAATCAAAAGAAATGTATGTGAGATTTCATGTACCTCCTGTACCATTCCCTCATAGATTACAAAAATTCAAGTTGGATGATCAGTTCTCTAAATTCTTGAACATGTTCAAGAAGATAGAGATAAATATTCCTTTTGCCGAGGCATTGGCTCAAATGCCTCAATATGTCAAGTTTATGAAGGACATACTAAGTAAGAAAACCGATGAAAAGGAGTGGTAAGCTCGTCAAGAACTTGCAAAGGCGTTGATTTAGAAGAATTGCCATCAAGATATAGAATCTAAGCAACACCATCTCCCTGCACCATATGAACCATGAATCAGGAAAGCATCGTGGTACTTGAGCAAGTATCAACTTGATTCCATTATCTGTGGTTAAGAGACTCAGTTCAGGGGAGCTTACTCCTACAACTATGTAGCTATAGATGGCAGACATAACTATGGGTTAGCCAAAAGGAATCTTAGAAGATGTACTGATAAAGGTGGGAAAATTTATTTCCTTACGTGGATTTTATCATGATAGATTATCAAGAAAATAAACAAGTTCACTATTGCTTGGCAGGCCCTTTCTTGCTACTGGAGCAGCATTGATTGATGTAAAGAAGGGAGAGCTCACTCTTAGAGTGGGAGATAAAGAAGTACACTTCAACCTCAATCAATCAGAGCTTGAAACAGCCTGATTTTGAGAGTATTGAAAGTAAAACTGTTGAAATAATAGTGCTCATCAGTTCTGAACCGATTTATGATTATAAGATTTAGAATTCAATGAATGAGAATATGATGAATTTCCAATATATTGAGGATCTTGATGTTGAATATCTGAATGCCAATCTTAAATTAAAAGAAACAATACTCGGGCCCAATGAAACAATGTGAAAACCAAGAAAGAAAAGAAGAGAAAGTGCAAGAAGTAGAAATGAGTTCTAAAGGAATTACCCAAACATTTGAAATTTGCCTTCTTAGGAGCTGAAAGAGCACAACCAGTAATTATAACAGCTGACTTGACAATAGAGAAAGAGCATAAACTAATTAAAATTCTCAAAAAGTATAAAGAAGCCATATTGGTTATTAGCGGAAGACTTGAAGGGACCGCCCATCAATTTACGTATAAAATCCTCCTGGAGGAGAATGTAAAAACATCAATTGAACATCAGAGAAGACTGAACCCAGTTATGAAAGAAGTTCAGAAAAGAAGTGCTTAAATGGCTTAATGCAGGATTTATTTATGCTATTTCAAACAGGCCTTGGTTAAGCCCAGTTCATGTGGTTCCTAAAAATTGTGGATTCACAGTCATTAGAAATGAGAATAATTAAGGATTCCAACAAGAACTGTGACGGGATGGAGGGTATGCTTTGACTATAGAAAATTAAACACAGCCACTAGAAATGATCATTATCCTTTGCCTTTTATTCATCAAATGATAGACAGGTTAGCAGGACACTCTCATTTCTGTTTTCTTGATGGATATTCTGGATATAATCGACAAGAGTAGCCCTTAGGCCACATTTGTTATTGTCCTTATGGCACCTTTGCTTTGAATGATGCCATTTTGGATTATGTAATGTTTCAGCTACCTTTCAAAGATGTGGCTTATGTCCAAGTTCTCAAATTTGGTGGAGGAGGCTATGGAAATCTTTATGGACGACTTCGCTTTATGGATCCAGCGAACTGTTTGAAAAATTTAGAAATTGTACTTCAAAAATGCCAAGACAAGAATTTAGCTCTGAATTGGGAAAAATGTCATTTCATGGTAACATAAGGTATTGTCTTAGGGCATAAAATTTATGCAGTTGGACTAGAAGTTGATTAAGCAAAGGTTTCTTTGATTGAAACTCTGATGCCACCTACTACAGTCAAAGGGATTAGAAGTTTTTTTGGACATGCTTGATTAAGAAAGTTTTTTTGGATTAAAAATTTCCAAACCATTATGTAGATTGTAAGAAAAGAATGCAAAATTTGATTTTGATGAATCATGCAGGTTGACATTTGAAGAAATAAAACTGGGCCTGGTTACAACTCCTCCATCATCGCAACATCGTGATTGAACAAAGTCACCCCACCGACCATGCAATGGGAGCAAGCAGTTGGGACAAAGAACAGAGAAAATTTTTTAAAGCCATATACTATGCCAGCAAAACCTTTAATGAAGCACAAGATAACTACTTAACTATAGAAAATGAGATGCTGGCATGGTTTTAAGCTTGCAGCAGACATATATATCGGGGGTCCCTCATCATCATACACACTGATCATGCAATAATCAACATTCGATGGCAAAGAAAGATGTCAAAAACCAAGACTCCATCGGGATGGATAGGTTATTGTCGTAAGAATTGACAAATTAAGGATAAGAAGTGGGAGTTACATTGTGATAGGCAAAGATCACTTGTCAAGATTAGAAAAGCCCATCAAGAGGAGAGGGATTGAAATAAGAAAATTCTCCTCGATGAGCATTTTTCAGTGTCGCACCAAATACCCCGGTATGTGCCAATATTGCATCATTTCAGTTTGCGGAATTATGCCACTAGAATTCAGCCACCAGCAAAAAAGAAAGTGGAGAACCAATGCCAGAGTTTATCTATGGGATGACCCACTGTTTGTAATGCCTTAAAAATACCTTAACAGTTTTATAACATGTTTAGAGTATAAAATAAGTTAAATTGTATTTTTCTGGAATTTATATTTTTAAAGAACAAAAAAAAAATGATAAAACCCGGAAATTATACAAAAATTAAGGTTAAATTGGTAAATGTCAAACGAGGACCTGGTCATAAATGAATAAGGTATATGCCAAATGGAAAATTTGATGAAATGAAGTGTAAATAAAAGACAAAAGAAAGACCAAAATGCAAAAAAAAAAGGAAAATAAGCAAAAATGTGAGAGCCAAACATGGCCTTATGAAGGATGTGGATTAAGACCAAATGTTGGTCTTAGAATGAGAGAGTTCTCATTTAGGTAAAAGAGAAATAAGGGCACTGCTTAGAGAGGGAGCCGTTAGCGTGATCTTCCATCTGGGTTCCATTTAACAAGCAAAAGGGTGCCAGAGTCAAGCTAGTGGAAGAAATCAAGAGATTTAAGGTATGAACTAACCATATTTCCCCTAAATGTTGTGTTTGGGTTTGATGAAAACCCTAAATCATAATAGAAATGTTTTGATTGGTTGTAGATCAGTTTTGAGGTTTTTTTGGGTTAAGTTTCAAAATGCTTTTGGGTTAGGATTGGTTTTGAGGAATTTTTGTATAAAGGAAATGTTGGGGTTTTAGGAGAGCACAAATTGGTTCAAACCCATGTTTTTGTTTTGGCCATAACTTAGCCATCGCTCATCCAAATTGAGTGATTCAAAGTTATGGATAAACTAAACTTCTAGAAAAACAAATCTCCTTGAAATAGGTGTATTCAAATTTGGACCCCATTGGACCCAGAAATTCATCAAAGTGAGGCTTTGTTTTTAGGCAAATTCGTTCGCTTTGTACGCTTTTGATGTTTGGAACAGCTTTATTTAGGCCATAAGTTGATTTTCACTCATCCAAATTGAGTGATTAAAATTTCTGGGTATACTAGACTTCTAGGAGAATAAATATCCTTGACATAAGTGTATTCACTTAGACCCCATTGCACCTAAAAACAGCCAGTGAGGCCTTCGGCAAATTCTGGTTCAATTTGGTATAGTTTTAGTGTTTTGGAACAGTTTTGGTATTTAGGCCATAATTCTAGTCTCACTCATCCAAATTCGAGGATTCAAATTTCTGCAAACTATACTCTAGGATAACAAATCTCCCAATAAAAGCCAGATTCAAATTCCTAACCCCACTAGACCTAGAAATTGTGAAAGCTTAAGCTCATTTCTGCAAAATTCTAGTTATGTTTTGAAAATAGAGTAGTCCCGATTGTTTTGAACATATCTTGAGTTTCAGTGCTCCGAATTGGATGATTCCAATTTTCGAATAAAATAGATTTATAGGGGAACAATGAACTTAAAGGAAGTTGGGTAAAATATGGCTCATTTTTTCCCAGAAAATTTTACTTGAAGGAAGTTTGGTAGAAAACAACCCTAACTAGAAACCTAAATAAGCCAACTAATATTGTTCTCTAATTGTGATGGATTAGGGGTTGGTGACGAGGAAGCCTAACCTAAGAACGGGATTCTGAGGATAGGAATCGAGGAACGATAACCTTTTTTAGTTTGTTCTCCATACCTCTCTTCTTATTTCAAGTTTTGTGATCGTTGGTTGAAATGATTTTCAAGAAAATTGCATATGTGATTTGGGAAAATTGATTTAAAATGCATTGCCATAAAAATTGCATGAGCATCAAAATGTATTATTTGGGTATAAATGTATATACAATATTGTAAATTACTATGACTGAGTTTTAATGCCTTATACTTTGAAGTGATAAAATGATTTGAAAATGAAAGTATGTGAAATAAGCACATATATATAATGTATATTGCATGGCCTATGGAAATTGTGCCAAAACATTGTTTCACAAAAGTTGCATAGTTGTGTTTAATTGAAATGAAGAGAGAATTGCATAGAACCACTAAGCATGAAAATGCTTAGCGCATTGTTTTTATCATAGTGCACGCACCGAGTGACTGGGGTGACGTTAAAAGATCGCAGTTCGTGAGTCATCGAACCCCGCTGATTATGGGCAAACGTCGTCTCATGCATACATTTCATCCCATGACATTTTTTGATCCTTTTTGTAATGAAACCAAAAATGTATAAGTTTTTATGTGAAGAACATATTTGATTTATTTGTGGAGATGAACTTTGATAATGTGTTGTAAATGATAATGTTGAAAGGGCATACATGCCATATTGAATGAAAGTGTTAATTGACAAAACGGTGGGCCCTCTTTAACCGAAATGATTATGCAACATTTATTTCATAGTATTAAAAATGTATATATGGTAAAATGAACCGTTAACCCTAGATCCTACTGACTTCGAGCCGCCTGCACGGGGCACGATAATCGTTATTTAGAAAGAGTGGGTAGATCAGATCATAAGAAGATGTGTACCAGAAGTTGAAAAAGGTGAAATTTTGGAAAAATGCCATGCATCACCATATGGAGGACACATTGTAAGAGATATATGTTATGACGAATTTTTAAACATAGACCAAATCTGATGAAGTAATTAACAATTCCACCAAAGAATTTTCAGCCCCAACTGGAATGAAAAAACTTGATTGACTAAATTTTTTGATAAAAATACGTGTTTAGTTTCTTTTTTGATAAATGAACCCATTAAAATTGATTTTGGTCTAAATCACTGCAAGTGCATAGGTCATACAAGTAATAAAATGGATTTAAGTCAAGATATCATTCCCACGAGGATTGATGATAATTCTAAAGATCAAGTACCCTATCTACTCAAGATCCTTACTATCTATTTGGACTTCAAAATTTAGAACATGTTTGGGTTTTAAACTAAGCAAAAGGAAAACCTAGATAAAATTCTATACTACATGTAATGAATTCAAATAAATGGATTGGAAAGTTCACTAGGTAAAGTAACACTGGGAAATAGATCAGTGTATAATTATGAATTTCTGCATCATTTTATAACATAGTTCAACCATTAGTTTGAAATCTGAACTTGTCAAAGATGCAAGGTAGTATAGTTTGAATTTCTCCATAAACTACAAGATTTACTAATTAGAGATCCATATTCCTTTCTTGACATGATCTAATTAGGGTTACTTGTAGAATAGAAACCTCTTTCTAAGATCTGGGTGTTTTTCCTTTTCAATACTTCATGTCCATTTCCTAGGATCAAGACTTCCTACTTATAAATAATGTGCAAGCCTTCTCTAATCTAATTGATAACTCATCCATCTAATTTGATAGAATTCCTTTTATCCTTGATTAGGATCTATACTGACGTGAGCAAAATCCTCATAAGATCGAGGAGAAACCTCTGATCAATTAAATTGATAGATCATTCAACTATCCTCACACCATGAGTAAGTCAGTGATCTATCTAAGTGATTTTTTAGAGTTCAGTTGTTCCATAATATTAGTCTAACATACCCTAAGTACTGAAACATACTCCTCAAGAATCTCCATCTCTCGTGGGTCACTCAGAGGCTTCTTTGGAAATCGTGAGCAAAGATACAAATTCCTCTT
Source organism: Tetrastigma voinierianum (assembly GCA_016808115.1). Lineage (NCBI taxonomy): Eukaryota > Viridiplantae > Streptophyta > Magnoliopsida > Vitales > Vitaceae > Tetrastigma > Tetrastigma voinierianum. The sequence continues at coordinate 732,164 of JAEQBH010000741.1, read as the reverse complement.
TGGGTATAAGCTACTAATATTCCAAACAGCTAGCTTCAAGAACAGTACCAATTAAATAAATCCAAACATTCAAACTATGACCTTCTTTCAAGTTGAGAATAAAATAATAATCAACATTGATCCATTCCCAAATGGAGCTTAGTTTTTGAAAGTTGGATCACAAATAACAATGACAAACTGATAAGGTAAATTCATTGAAATTTCAAACAAACTGAAATAAATGAACTCTAGAAAATTTCCAAATTCATTTAATCAAACAATAATGAAAAACAAAATTTTACAGCGAACCCTGCTCAAAACTTCACACCAGATTACTGTTCAATCCCAAAAAGAACTAACTAAAATGCTACTCTATAAACTAAACAAAAGAAAATAAAAATAATATAAAAAAGTCTCCACTACCCAGAAGTTCCTGGTTTGGCGGAAGCTACGCACAGTGCTCTAGATGTGTCTATTTATAGATTTTTAAATGATGGGTCGCATGACAGGCCGAAAACGTGGTGTGTAAAATGTACGCCTTTGTGCGCAAGTGCACGTGTCGCCCCAAGTAATATAGTGTACCAATGGTATGGATATCGATCCACGGATGTGTGTGTCAATTACAGAGAATTGTCTTTCAAATATTATCCGATATACACAATGTGGAAGGGTACTAAAGGTTTGAATGTAAACTAAACTATTGATTTGAACGAATTACTATTTAATGGAGACTAGGGTTATGTCTCCCCCTGCCACTTTCGATGGATTATTTCTTTAAAGATGATATTATTCAGTCTATTTATGATTTATTAATGGCAAGGTGATCTTGCCTACGAGATACCCTCTCTCGAGGTGTATTCGCCTATCTCGCTAGTAGAGTTGGATGTATCTCTACCCCAACTCGGTACTCCGAAATGCTTAAATGTTCTAACCTTAGTTGCCACCTTCGGGATAGAGAATATCTCTATTTACCGAATCAACCAAAGGTCATCTACTCATATCCCTAGGTATCCTCATCTCTCGACCCTAGATTCTAGTATGATCATACTATCGCCGCCAAACATTACCATGTAATTTATCCACAGATGTAAAGCAGATGATAATGAATCATAAATCAATGAAAAATATAAATTAATAAAATTTAATCCATTCAAACGTGACAGGGTTCAACAATACCCTAGGTATAGATCTAAAACATAATGAATAAGAAAATATCAATAAGCGATATATAAAACATCAGTTCTAATATCCAAAACAAAGAAGAATCAAATCACGCCTCTCCCGCATCGATGTCACTCGCCTGATTCGCGCCCGGGCTCAGACGATTCCACCCTCCGATCCTCGAAATTGATTAAGGCTCAAAAAGTACACTCAACCCTATATTAAATAGGTTTTGAGGCTTTTGTGCACTAATCATGTCATTAATGCCAATTGAAGTGTTCAAGTCTTCTAAGATCACTTATGCCGCTTATGGTTATTTTGGTCGCTTTTTGCAAGTTTTTGCGCACTTTGGGAGTTCAATATCGAGATGTATGACGAATCATGAAGTTTGAACTCAAGTGTCAGCCATCAACCAGCCCTAGAATCAATGAAAAACTGAAGGCAAAGTGAAGAAAAATTGATGCAGTTGAAGACAGGATGAAATGCAAAGTGAGATCAATGTTCTGAATTTTCATTTGTGAGCTATAAAATTCGCTAGGATTGCGAAAAATTTCGCAACCTTGTTAACTTGGCTAATTCGCTAGACCAACCAGCCATAGTAATCGCTCCTAGTTTAAATTTCAGATTTTCGCTACTCACTAAAATTCACTAAGCTAGCGAAATTGCTAGTTAATAATCGCGAAGAATAAATTACCGTGCTTTAGCGAAATTTCCTGTTTTCTCTATGCCTGGTGATTTCGCTTACCTAGCGAAATTCTTCAGCCTAGCGAATTCACTCGTCGCCATGCTTTTATTTAATGCTAACCGACTTCAAATTTATGTATTACTCTCGTCTTAACTTAGCCAAATTTGTAGGTTTTTTGGTATTTTCATGTATTGAGGTGGCCTATATAAACCCCTCTCTTTTTGTAATAAACATAGAGAATTTTGGGAAGCAAGAATTGGGAGGAGGAGAGAAGAATTTGTAAGTTTTCATTTTTGTAAATAAAGTCTCGTATTTTAGTTAGGGTTTTATTTTCCTCTCTTCTCCTCTTTCCCTTACTTTCTTGGCCGCTAAACACCTCTTGAGGATGACAACTTAAGAGATGCTTGGCTAGTTCTTTCTTTGAAGAGGAAGGAAGCTAGCTTGGTAGCCAAGCATATGCATGTTAACCTCTTGTACAGCCATAGATACTGTGGTTTATGACCCCATTTTCTCAAATTGTACTGAATTAAAGACGAATGTTATCGACGGCCAATACTCTATGCTGTAGGATACAAGGCATACTTAATGCTAGATAATCGTGGTTCTTTAGATGGTCTTTACGAGCCTCCAAATGATATTTAAATGTTAGGTTTCAAATAGTAAAAGGGCCATAGATGCATGCTACCCGTGGTTGACTCAAATAGGAGTTGATTTCAAGGTTGAGGTTTGCTAGTTAAACATAGATCCGGTTATGCCTTGGACTATAGGTTGCATGTCATAACGCGAGGATAAAACCCGAGGACACTTGTTTGCCCTAACTTACCAAGTTAGTGACCTAAATCTTCAAAGTTAACTTTCACACTTCATTTTCGCTTTTACAATTTCTCGCTTCAACCTACTTCCACTGCTTTTGAAGCAAACTAAAGAGTTCAAATAGAAAGCTCACCTTTCGTACTTATGAACCATTTTAGGATGAAACCAATCCTGTGAGTTCGACTTAGACTCACTATATCAAGAAGTATTTGACTACTTCAAAGAGTAGGAACTTAGGTGTATATAAATTTTGTTGATTTTAGCTCAAATTTCACTCGTGGCACTAACTGTAATTGCTCCCATTTTGCCTTAATGATTGGGTGGTGAGAACTCGCGCTGACGTCGCGACGTTGGGACGTCGCGACGTTGGTGTAGACCCTCAATTTTTCCCCTCAACACTTGCATTTATCCTATGGGTGTCACACTCACCCATCGTTCTCATATAAAACCATTAGGCCCTTTAGGTTTAGTCTGCCTCAGCCTCGGTGGGCTTCAGAGGTCCGTTGAGTGCGTATGTAGTTCACTCTTTAGAGTGTCATCATGGCTATTTTTTTAGTTATTGGCATCGTAAGGAAGCAAGGCTCCTCGAGGTTTGGATTAGTGCCCAAAAGTGCAATTTGAACCCTATATTAGATAGGTTTTGAGTGCTTTTTGCGCATTAATCATGTCATTTATACCAATTGAAGTGTTCTAGTCTTCTTAGTAACACTTATGCCATTTAGAGGGTATTTTTGGCTGTTTTGTAGGCTGTGACACTGGAGTTCAATCTCAATACAAATGATGAATCATGAAGTTGAATTGTTCACCATCAACCAAATTTCAAGAATCAATGAGAAAACCAAGGCAAAGCGAAGAAAATTGATGCAAATAAGGCAGGATGAAAAGAAGAAGGATTAATAGTTAATTCTCAGCGAGTTATTTAAAAATTTTCTAAGATTGCGAAATTTTCGCAACCTTAGCGAAATTTTGCAACCTTAGCGAAAACACCAAATTTCGCTAGACCCATCCCAATTTCGCTAGGCACCACTCTTAGCTTAAAAATAACTGGATTTCGCTTACTCACAAGAATTTCGCCACCAGCTTAAATTTCGCTAGCTAGCCAAATCGGGCCATCCTTAGCGAATTGTTGCTTAGACTGCACTTCGCTAGTTAGCTTAAATTTTTTGCAATTAGCAAAATTGATGCCTCGGGCCATGTTTTGTAATTAATGCCAAAACCGACTCCAAACTTGGTGTATTACTTCATTGTCCTTAATTGTCGCTGATAGGTCTTTTTTGGCATTTTCATGTATTGAGGTGGGCCTATATAAACCCCTCTTGTTTTGTAACCTCTAAACAACAATTGGGAGAGAATACTTAGAGTTTTTATTTTTGTACATAAAGTTTATTTTAGGTTTTTGTTTTATTTCTTTCTTCCTTCTTCTCCTCTTTCCCTTGCTACTGCCAAACACTTCAGGATGCATTTAACCAAGAGATAAGCCGTTGCTCTCCCTTGAACAGAAGGTTGCTGCGGTGGGGCATGCTGTCCTCCGTTACAGTAGTATTATATTCTACTCAAAACATGCTGCATAACATTGAATGTTGATTTGCCAATACTCCTCCATGCTTTAGATTTGCATATTCAAGGATATATACCGATTCTCTAGATATTCCTTACGAGCCTTGAGATAATATTTACATGTTAGGTTCTTTCAAATTGTGGTTAATACATTTAATGTTACATTTTGGCCAATACTCTCCATGCTTTAGGACATGCAGACAAAGTGTAGAGATGGTCACAGCCTTTGTATTGTCTTACGCAGCCTCGAAATGATAATTTAATGTTAGGTTTTGTGTTATACGTGATGTTACCCCAGATTACTGTGATAGGTTAGCTTCATTGGCGAGGGTGCTCATAGTTAACAGGTACCCGTGCATGCCATGACTATAATGTACAGTCATAACGAGATAGCCTCGGACAATTTGCTCGCCCTAATCCTGCTGTTAGTGACCTAAATTAAAGTTAATCTTTCACCTTACTTCAGTTTTATACCTCGCTTCAAACATTTCTACATCGCTTGGAAATTGTCAGAGCCTAGCCATAGATCGACATGCAAACCCATTTTTAGATTTAGTGGCACCATCAGTAGCCTGATGACTTCCAGACTCCCTGACTACTTCCAAGCAGCATAGAACTAGGGTGTATATAAATCTTGTCGATTTTAGCCTCACCCTAACGTGGCACGAATCAAATGACGCCGTTGCCGGGGATGGTGTGATTCGTGCCACAAGAGGGTCGAGCTAAAATCAACAAATTTATATACACCTGTTCTACCACGCCGTAGTCAAGCTACTCGCAAAGATAAGGCTCCAGGTCGAACACGGATGGTTTTTATCCTGTAAATGGTTCGCATCATGCATGAAGGTAAGGCTTTCTATTTGGACTCTTTTGAATTGTGTTTCAAAACAAGGGGAATGAAGTTGAAACTCAGAAACTCGTAAAAAACCGAAATTAAAGGTGAAAAAGGTAACTTTGAAGATTTAGGTTACTATCTTGGCAAGTTAGGCAAACAAGTGTCCCTGTTTTATCTTCAAGCATGACATGCAACATATAGTCCATGGCATAAATCCCATCTATATTTAACTAGCAAACCTCACCCATGAAACATCTCCATTTGAGTCAATACAGTAGCATGCGCTATGGCCTCTTTTAGTTTAAAACCCTAACATTTAATATCATCTCGTAGGCTCGTAGAATCTACTCATCTAAAGAATCACAAATTCTAAAGCATGGAAAGTATTGGCCAAATCAATAACATTAAATGCTATGCAACCCTAATTTGAGAAAACTAACATATAACATCATTTAGAGGCTCGTAAAGACCATTCAAAGAATCACGCATTCCTCTCTCACTGAATATGCACTGGATTCTAAAGCATGGAGAGTATTGGCCAAATTAATGATATTCAATGTTATGCAACCATGTTTTGAAAATATAAGGGCCATAAATACACTACCCGTAGTTTTTAATACAAGAGGACAACATGTATATGCCCCACCACCAAGCTAGCTTCCTTCCTCTTCAAAGAAAGGAGACTTAGCCAAGCATCTCTTGAGTTGTCATCCTCAAGAGGTGTGTTTGGCAGCCGGGAAAGAGAAAGAAAGAGGAGAGAGAAGAGAGAAAAGAAATAAAAGCAAAACCTAAAATAAAAGACTTTATTTACAAAAATAAAAACTTACAAAAGTATTTTCTCCACCGATTGTTCACCAATTGTCCTCCTTGGTTACAAAACAAGAGGGGCTTATATAGGCCACCTCAAGGCATGAAAATACCAAAAAAAACCTATGAAATCAAGCATAGACAATTAAGTAATACACCAAGTTTGAGGCGGTCGGCATTACTACAAACATGACGAGGCATCAAATTTCGCTTAGGTCGAGGAATTTCGCTTAACTAGTTTAAATCAATGTGTCTAGCGAAACAAGAAATTTCAAGTATAAGTAATTTCGCTTATTAGCTTAAATTTCGCTGTTAGCTAAATTATCAGAGAAGCTTAAATCAAGTTTTTTCGCTAAAAACCGCCTAGTTAAACTGATGTGTTCTAGCGAAATTTGGTGTTCAATAGTTGCGAATTTTACATAAGCCAAGTAAATTTTCGTAATCCTAGCCGAAATTTTACGGTAGAACTCTAGCGAAAATCCCCGCCGTGATTGTTGGATTTTCAACGACGTCTCATGTCTTCAATCGCATTGAATTTTCTTCATTTTGCCTTGGTTTTCTCATTGAATCTGGGTCAAGTTGGATGGCTGAGACTTGAATTCCAACTTCATGATTCATCATTTGATTCGAGATTGAACTCCAAGAGTGTGTGTGCCTACAAAACAACCAAAATACCTCTTAAATGGCATAAGTAGCTAATAAGAAGACTAGAACACTTCAATTGGTATAAATGACATGATTAATGCAAAAATCACTCAAACCTATCTAATATAGGTTTAAAATTGCACTTTTGGGCATTAATCACACCCCCCAACCGAAACGTCATAGTCCCTAAAGAATGCAAATAAAGAAAAGTGAGATGCATGGTGATTTGCAAAAAGGTTATGATTCAAAAGGGTTTATATACATATAAACATTACCTTAAATCGAAATTGAAATCAAGTCGTAAACCGATATGAAAGAATCAAACCATACAAGAACAAATTTTAGGTCAATATTGGATCCATAATTTCAACTTGAATTTCCACCTAAGTCTAATGATTCTTATGTAACCGTATTAAACTAATAAACCGCAAAATTCACCTCCCCCAACCTAGCACCGACATGGCCTTAAGTTGTTGAACAACCTAGATAGGGCCAAGTTACACTCTTCTTCTTTATTCACCTACACGTAGGGTGCAATGCTTAAAATCCGACTTCACCAAAGTCCGTAACTGGGTCCACCGATGACTCCCAACTAATTAAGGTTTAGGCATCAAGCCAAAAGGATCACATGACCACTAACTCAGTATTTCACCCCTGGGACCGAATGACTTCAAAATTAAGCACCCACAAGACATTAAATTTCACCTATCCACCCATGTAACGAACACATAACTGATGACTCCTGTACCTGTAATTAAGGCTTAGGCACTGCTTCAGTTTTCGCCATACACCCCTGACCGTGCTCGGTTTCAAGGCAAACCACGACTTTATTTTTCTTCTTTTCTTCTTTCTTTTTCTTTTCTTTTGCTTTTTTTTCTTTTTCCTTTTGAAGACAACATTGGTCTTCAACTGTGAGGTAACACAAACCTATCCTAGGCTAACACATACCTACATCGGCGGTAAAATAAAGAAGGCACAATACAATTTCACAAAATTCTATTGGAACAACTGAGGCAGTGAATTAGCATAAAGGGGAAATTTCAAGTTGAGCATGCTGAACTCGTGGATCGACCAAAATTTAATTCAAGCATGGAATTCCGTTCTAGCATATAAAGTTGACAATAAGGATTCACTTTCCAACACGGGGGCAATTCAATTGTCTAATCGTAGCAATTCAATTGTTCAATTGAAAAGAAAAACACATTTAAACATAGTGGAGGCAATAAAACATGATATACAAAAAGGTGATATATAAAATCGACATGGATATAGCCAGCGGCAATACATGAATACAAAGCAACACAAAACTATCACTCCGCTACTACAAGCACACATAAATCCTAAAAACAAAATTAAAGGTGCAAGCTGATAAAGCCGGTAACTAAACAAAAATCGTAAGAAACCTAACCACCACCGCCGTGGCGGTGGTGGGCCTGAAACCGTTGTCGTTGTGCCCATAACATCCAATGAAGCCGCATCGCCGCTGGCCCTCTCCTCGGGCAGATCACGAGGAAGACCCAGATGTCATAATCCGAAATGATGAGAACACGGCACCGTCAACCTCCGATCCTAGGGTACCGTAGCCGCAAGTGAGCAGATGGCATCCATCACACCAAATATCTCTCTCGAGCTAGCAATGCATGTATCTTGAACGACGTGGCCGAATAGAAGGCCCGGAGTATCTCGCGCAACACGATGCAAGATGGAGGGAGATGCAGGTGAACGATCTGAATGGGAGTCCGCACCGCTCAAAGGAGCATCTACGTGGTGGTCTCGCCCCGACCCTGCACTCCTCCCGGTCCTCCGTGGTCGATATGGAATGAGATCGCATAGTCATAACCCTACCCATCGACACTACATGTAGGCATCTAGCTCTCATCTCAAATTTCGGGCTCCTGGTGAAATCCCATCCGCCGAGAACATAGCATAGAGTCTCAGACAAGAGTGGATGTTCTCCGCCGGTCGTCCTTCGATGGACCTTTCTCTCAAATCGGCAATGTAGAAGCCATCACCAGCCTCGGGAGGGGCTGAACCAAATCCCCCGAGATCCAAAGTGCCCCGTGACGGCCCCCTCCTCTCGCACATACGCCGCAGGGAACAAGCCGCACGCAGGCAAGTGGTCAATCACAAGATCCGAGGCGGAAGTCGCCTCTCGTAGAACATCGGGACCGCCAGTTGATGTCTCCGCCGCGCTCTGACCATCTCCACGTGGAGGCGTGGGCCCAAGCTCTCAGAACCTCTCGAGCCAGCGGCCGGTATGCGCAACCCAATGTCGGAGACATCTGGCTGGTCTCGAGTACACCAGGCGGTCATCTACTCGAATCAATCTCTAGTGGACCGTCTGTCTCCTCGATGTTATGGAGGCGGTAGAACCGCAGCATTCACTCTCGTAAGCCAAACTGGCCGCGAGTCATAGCGCAAGAGGAATACCTCGATCAATCTCATGCACTCGCATCCGGGTCACCACGCGTGGACGCCAGCGCACACCCCGATGAAACTCTCGTGGTGGAGTCGTATATCCCCCTGAACGTGAGTTCTACGAACAAAGGGTCTCCGAATCCTCGATGCCGGGCGACAAATGAGGTGATGAAGTCACGGAGAATCGAGACGGGAGGCCGAGAAGATACGACTCGCCCGGGCCCGATGTGCGGGCTCCGCCGAGGGCCGGCCTCCTAACTCTTCTCCGTGGAGACAAAAGCGACGTGGGCCCGGTCCCATCCGGAAGTTCGATAACGTCTTAACTTCAGGCTCCTCGACACGCCTGATTGCAATGGTACGTGAGCCGGGACCTGAGCCGGGCCTCTCTCAGCGTACAATCTCACTGAGGTCAAGACGGACCCACCCCGAGCACGAACATCTAATATCGAAATAAAATAATTCAAAAGTATCACTCAATAAAATATAACCGCTGCACTATATATCCGAACCAAGATCTCCAAGGCTGTCAAGATCTCCAAGGCTACCGGGCATTCGGCAATCAACCCACCTGGGCTCATCGCTACTACCGAGCATGGGCCCGAATCAAACCATGACTCATGAATGATCCGATGTCAAGCAGGCACCTACAACCGAACCGCAGCTCGTGACCGCAACTACCGCTCAGCCGTGGAGGCTCATCGATCGCCAGCGGTGGTTCTGGCCGTGGTCGAGGCAAATACCGGCGGCCAATGCATGCGGCTCGTGGCGCACGCGGAGGATGCTCACTCGAAGGCTCGGGTCGCAGGTACAAAGTGGTCAGGGCTCAAACTCGAACCGGTGCAGACACTCCTACACGGCGGCACGGAAGTCAAGCAGCTCAAGGACGACGGCTGGCAAAGGACAACCCACAAGCGCAGTGACTGGACTCAGTATTTTCGCGGAGCCTGTGGCACGACCGGGAGGGGAGAATGTAAAGTGGCATTCTAAAACCAACTCCTCCAGTTTATATAAGCTTCGCAACTCACCGAAGGGTCTTCTCTCCCGCCAATTTGCTATTTTTAAATGAATTTAGCTCACACCCGCATACTCAATTCTCAAGAATTCAAATTTTCGTGACTAAAAATGAAAATTAATATATTATTGCGCAAAATTAAAATTAAAGTTAGGAAATAGAATATATCTAATTATTTAATATAAGATAAATATAAAATACTTACCAACTTGCTAAAATGGAAAGTCATAAATTAAGAAACATACTAAAAATAGCTAAAAATGGAAATTGACTAAATAACAAAACAAAATCGTCGAATCGCAATTTGTTTTTGAGAACACCAACCAAACACTTACTGTGGGGCCTATCAAGGGAGGTCAAGGAGGATAATCTCTCAACCCCCAGCTGTTCGGGCTAATTCCATCGTGTCGCGCACCAATTGTTGATCTCGCCCGAAGGACGACCGCTGAATCGAAAGCAATTGGTTTGCAGCCGTGGGTGCCGATGGCAAGACCAATATATCTTCATTTTCGCTGATCACCTCGCTCGATACTTGCTTTCCCGCATACCGATCATCAATTGAACAATACCGAAATTTGATTTCAATTTCTAGCACCCATGCTTGTTGTTCAAATGAAAGCATGTTCAACTCCATGGTCATAAGCTACTAAAAGTTAAGTGCATGACTCATTCCTAATTTATTATCAGACGGGCAAGGCCGTAAATGGTCTTCCTAAGATGATTGGTACATGGTCAGTTCACTAGCAATTGGTTCAGTATCATACCACAAAGTCTACCGGGTAGTAGAATTTGTCTATCTTCACTAAGACATCCTCAACTATCCCCTTGTGGATTTTACTGGATCTATCTACCAATGAGAGTGTGATGTTGGTAGGTTTAAGTCTACTCAGACCCAATCGCTTTTTGTATATCGAATACAGATTAGGTTCACACTGCTCCTAAATCAAGCAAGGACTTTTCTATGCAATTCCCACCAATATTGGATCAATTGTGGAGATCCAGATCTTTGTATTTGACAGGTATTTGCTTTCGATTATGGCACTGATATATGTTCAAAGGAGAAATGCTTTCTTCTCAATGCCTAATCCTTCTTGATTGTGCAAAGATCTTCAAAATTTTGCATGTTGTGGACTTGTTTGATTAGGTCCAGAAGGTATGTTAAACTTCACTTGCCTTAAACCTCAAGAATGCCTGCTTGTTAGTTGCCTTTCTTCTTTCCTCTAAGTGCTTCAGGAAATGGAGGTGGTATGTGCTAAGGATTTCATTGAATCCTCCTAGGAGAATATGCTCAGTTGCAATTCTTCTCCAGATTCTTCAACAGGTTTTGGCATAGGTTGATCAACCTCTTTTCCACTTCCTCGTATTATGGCCTTAACCTCATCCATCTCGAATTGTCGATGATCCTACCTCATGAATTCCTTAGGATTTGGAACCGCTTGTGAAGGAACCTCTTTCTTGTACCTCTAGCAACTTGTTAATCTTGGTGATTGAATAGGTTATCAATTTTTGGTTGAGGATTGCTCAAGCCCATCTATTTGACCCAAGTACTTTCTACAAGATCACCCTGTACAATACAGATTAATCTTTTTGTTCCTCAACAAAGTCATTTCACCACCTTACTCACCAATTATGGCTTGCTCTAATTAGAGAAGAGGATGGTGGTTGTTGTGACTGTGAGGGGAAACCAAACTCCTGAGGCTTACACCAGGGGGTACATAGCGGTGGGGATTGGGTCTCCATGCAAGACAGGTGATTCCTCCAATTGGAATTGTAGGTATTACCATATGAGCATTGATTGTTGTGGCTTGAATTGGGTCCTACAAGATTCGTAATATTCTCGACATCAAATCCTTCACTGCAGGGGCCATAGGACACTGTTCTGTTGGGGTGCAGGGGATTGAAAATTGGTGCAAGGATCGGATCGCAGCACTTTCACCACCGTACGCACCTCTCGGAGCCGCTTGCCTTCAAGCTCTTCCACTTCCCATTAGGCTGGAAACTTGGCCTCATTTCATTTCTTCCGCAAGCAGCATACATCCCACCCCTCGTAACCTGTGTCTCATCCTTTCCACTCTTCAGGTTGTGGCCTATCCTAAACCCCAGTTTCAGCCACTTAATTCTAAAAATCCATGGCTTCATCAAGATGCTTGCTTAAAATCTCCCCACACATGGTTTCCAAGAGTCAGCCATGGCAGGGACATCACCATAGAAGTGGTTCACCAACATCCAAGTGTCAAACCCATGATGTGGGCATGCACCGATGGTTTCCATAAATCTTTCCCAACACCGTAAAATCTCTCACCATCCCGAGCCGTAAAGTGTAGATTTGTCTTTTCAATATTGGTCTTGTGAGTGCCGAAAAACTTCTTCAGAATTCGTCGCAGCCACCAATTTCTAATGGTTTTGAGGCCTCAATGAGCTGGAAAGCACTGCCTTGTCTCTTGTGAGTCAATGGAAAGCTCTTTAGCTTAAGCAAATCCATGTCCATCATACCTTCCTTGGAAGCGTAGTGCAACCTCCTCAAAATCCCTAATATGAGTGTATGGATTTTCATTTTCCATACCATGATATGTGGGGAGTAGAGGTTCAAATATGGCCTCACTGCTTACATCTTCGCCAGAGGAATGATACAGGATGGGGTACTAACTCTAGGAGGGTGGATGTGATCCCCGGCGGTCTCTACAGCATTTGATTCACGGGGTTCCTGGTTGGCTCATGTTCCTCGTATAGATCCATGGTATCGCTTGGCACACTAACTTCAATTAGCCGGGCCAAGTTGTGTACTTATCCGCGGCAAATACCCGACGTGTCCCTATCCCACTGTGCATAAACACCTGCTACAAAATCAGAGACAACAAAGAGCAACAAACAACTTGCAAAGATTAAAATTAACTAACAAACAATAAACCGATCGAATGAAAACTAAATTGAATCAAAAACTCGAAACAAGGTACATCGCTAATTGCCAAAAATCGGCGCTTCCGCAACTGAAGCCACAAAAAGAGGTGTAAGAAGTTACCTTCACTTGTGATGTGGGATCACAAGTACTCTTCAACTTACCAGCTAGTATGTTTACACCATCCTATGAATCCGCGCCATTTGATTCAGGCCACAAGTAGTCGAGCTAAAATCAACAAAATTTATATACACCTAAGTTCCTACCGCCGTCGAGTCAAGCTACTGCAAGATAAAGGGTCTGTGTGGTCTAACACGGATGGGTTTTCATCCTAGAAAATTATGTCAGATCAGTGCATGAAGGTAAGGCTTTCTATTTGGACTCTTGGAATTGTGTTTCAAAAAACAAAGGGAATGAAGTTGAAACTGAGAAAAACCGTAAAACCGAAATTAAAAGGTGAAAAAGGTAACTTTGAAGATTTAGGTTACTATCTCGCAAGTTAGGCAAACAAGTGTCCCTGGGTTTTATCTTCTATGACATGCAACATATAGTCCATGGCATAACCGGACTATATATTTAACTAGCAAACCTCACCTATGAAACATCTCCTATTTCCGAGTCAATACAGTAAGATGCTATGGCCCTTTAGTTTAAAAACCCTAACATTTAATATCATCTCGTAGGCTCAGAAAGACCATCTAAAGAATCACAATTCAAAGCATGGAGCATACAACCAATAACATTAAATGCTATGCAACCCTAATTTGAGAAAACTAACATATAAATATCATTTGTAGGCTCAGAAGATGATCTAAAGAATCACAAAGACCCTCTCACCTAATATACCTGGATCTTCTAAAGCATGGAGAGATTGCCAATTAATAGATATTCAATGTTATGCAACCATGTTTTGAAAATATAAGGCCATAAATACACTACCCGTAGTTTGGTCATGGAGACAAATATGTATATGCCCCACAATTGAAGCTTAGCCTTCCTCAAAGAAGGAGACTTAGCTACATCTCTTGAGTTACAATCCAAGAGGTGTTTGGCAGCCGGGAAAAAGAGAAAGAAAGAGGAGAGAGAAGAGAAAAGAAATAAAAGCAAAACCTAAAACAAAAGACTTTATTTACAAAAATAAAAACTTGGCAAAAATATCTTCCAATCGATCAAGCTCACCACCTGTCCTTGTCGTAAACAAGAGGGCTTATATAAAGCACCTCAAGGCATGAAACACCAAAAAAACCACAATGCATGTTGAGAGACACTATAATACTGTTCAAGTTTGAGGCGGTTTAAGATTAATTTACAAACATGACGGTGCACCAAATTCGCTTAGGTCGTAGGAATTTCAAGCACCAGCGAAATCAACAGTCTAGCGAAACAAGAAATTTCGCTAAGGGTAAGTACTGCTGAAGAAGAATTTCGCTAAGCTAGCTTAAATTATTGTGAAGTTAAATCGTTTTTACAAATAAAATGAGCAACCATGTGTCTTAGCTAAATTTGTTTTCGCTAAAGTTGCGAATTTTCTATATATAAATTCGTATCTCTAGCTTAAAATTTTCACAAACTTCAGCGAAATCCTCGTGATATGATCACCAGACGGCCTCCTGCCTTTCAACTGCAGATTAAATTTTCTTCATTTCACTGTTTTCTATTGGAATCAGCCGGTTTGGATACTTGATCAATTCAACTCATGATTCATCATTTGATTCGAGATTGTACTCCAAGAGTGTGCAAAGCCTACAAAACAACCAAAATACCTCAATGGCAAGTGGTAATAAGAAGCACAGAACACTAATTAGAGAATGATGATTAATGCGCAAAGCACTCAAAACCATCAATATAGGGTTCAAAAATCAGACTTCTTGAAAGCATTAATCATGGTGCCAAACTACAAATGGTAAAACAAGAGTACTTAGATCCACATCACAAGTGAAGGTAACCTTTTTACTCATTTTTGCAACTCGGGCCAGTGTGAATCGCGCTTTTAGCAATTAGCAAGAATCGTGACTGCTTTCGCTTGATTCGCCGCCATTCACGCTTTTATTGTTGTTAGTTAATTTAATCTTGTAAGTTGTTTGCTGCTATTGCCTCTATAATCAGGTAACAACCGTGTATGCAACAAAGGATGTAGACACACAGTAGATCGCAGGATTAGGCAATAACCCGACCTAGCGCAGAAGTCAAGGTAAGTACATAATGATACCATAGATCCCATACCAGGAACAATGTGAGCCAACCAGAACCCCATGAATCCAAATGCCCATAGAACCATGAGGGATCACATCCAAATCTCCTGTAGTTAGTGCCCTATCTCATCATTCCTCCCGCTGAAGATGTAGCAACAGGCCTTATTTCGTACCTCTACTCCCCACATATCATGCAGGTATGGAAATGAAAATCCATACACTATTAGGGATTTTGAGGAGGTTTGCACATTTTAAGGAAGGTATGATGGACATGGATTTGCTGAAGCAAAGGCATTTCCATTGACTCTAAAGGACAAGGCCAAGATATGGCTCAAACTCATTGAGGCCTAGAACCATTCAAATTGGGCTGAGTCAGCAGTGCACTTCGAAGAAGTTCAAAGGCTCATAAGACCAATAATTTGGAAAAGACAAATTTACACCTTGCAAATTTCGTGATGGTGAGAGATTTTACCGTTGTTTGGGAGAGATTTATGGAAAACCATCGTTGCATGTCCACACCATGGGTTTGATATGGATGTTGGTGAACCACTTCTATGGTGGTATGTCTCGCTACGAGGCAACTTTTGGAAACTATGCGGGGAGACTTTCTAAGTAAGCATCCCGATGAAGCTATGATTTTAAATTACGTGGTTTAAACTTCTAAGTGGTCGGGATGAGCCTAACCCTAGAGAAATGGATAGGATGAAACCACTAGTCAACCAAAGGGGCGGGATGTATGCAATCGCGTGAAATGATAATGAGCCAGGATTTCAACCCTAGCAAGGAAAGTGGAGGAGCTTGAGCAAAATGTACCCAAGAGGTGCGTGCTGACTGAAAATCCCGCACATCCAACTAGTGACCACTTCAATCCCCGTGCACCCAAAGAGGAACCATGTCCTACGGCCCCCCGCAGTTGAAGGATTTGATGTCAGAATGTGCAAACACTATAGGACAATACAAGCCACAACAATCCAATGCTCCATATGGTAATACCTACAATTCCAATTGGAGGAATCACCCTAACTCGCATGGAGACCAATCCCCTCGCTTATGTAGCCCTGTGTGCCATTAAACTTAGTTTGGTTCCTCACAATTGCCAACAACCACCATCCTCTTTCTCCAAAAGAGAATGCCATATTAAATTCGAGTAAGGTGCGGCAACTTTGTCGAGTGAACAAAAGGAATCAATGTGCAATCGGGCACAAAGAATCGATACCGTAGAGTACAATCGAATAAGAGAATAGATGGCTTGAGAGCATCTGAACTGTGAAAATGATAACCTACAGTGATTCAATCACCAAGATCAAGTTGCTCGAGGTACAAGAGAGGAGGTTTCCATCACAACAAACACTTCCAAATCCCAAAGGATTCATGAGGTAGGGTCATCCAACAATTCTAGAATGGATGAGGTTAGCGCCATAATAACCCTTAAGTGGAAAAAGAGGTTGATCAACCTATGCCAAAGCCTGTTGAAGAATCCAGGCAGGGAGAAGAATTGCAACCTGAGCATATTCTCCTAGAGGAGGATTCAATGAAATATCGTATACCACCTCCATTTCCACAAGCACTTAGAGGAAAGAAGAAGGCAACTCAACAAAGGTGCATTCTCGAGGTTTTAAGGCAAGTGAAGGTTAACATACCCACTGACCTAATCTCAAACAAGTGCCGCTTATGCAAAATTTTTGAAAGATCTTCGCACAATCAAGAAGGGATTAGGCATTGAGAAGAAAGCATTTCACTAACATATCAGCTATAATTCAAAGTAAATATCCCGCCAAATACAAAGATCCCGATCTCCCACAATTTTAGTCAATATTGGTGGGAATTGCATGTACAAATCATCGCTGACTTAGGAGCCGTTGTGAACCTAATTCGTATTCACTACGCGCCTAGGGTTTAGGTGAATCAACCACCAACATCACACTAATACCGGAGTAGATCGCTGAAAATCCCTAAGGGATAGTTGAGGATGTCTTAGTAAAAATAGACAAATTCTACTACCCAAGAGATTTTTGCGGGTACTCGACACCGAACCACCCGCTAAAGGAACCCAATCATGTACCAATCATCTGTGAAGACCATTTCTGCCACCGCCAATGCAATAAATTGCCTAATGGAGTCATGCACTAACCTTGTAACATGACCATGGAGTCAACATCTTTCATTTGAACAAATAAACATGAGTCATGCGGTGAAACTCCAAAATCAAATTTCGGCGAAGTTGTTTCAATTGATCAACAGTGAAAACAAAGTACCCAAGAAGTGCAAGGAGTGATCAGCCAAGAAATGAAGAAATTTCGTCTTTCCAACAACACCAACCGCAAGTCAATTCGATCAATTCCAAAGCCACGCAAGTGACCACATCACCGTCACCTAAACCATGGAGCGCCTAATGCATGGGTTGAGGGGAGATCATTCTCCTTGACCCCTTGAGTAATTCGAAATTGAACTGTCTGTTTTCAAAAACCGACCGCTGGTTCCATTTTATTTTCGCTTTGGGTTAATTAATTTTGTTATTAGCTTAGCTGCATTTTTAACTTAGCAGCTTTCATTTTCTCTCGTAGCTTAGTTTATATATTATAGTAATTTTATTTTGAATTTTAATATTAGCATCATATAGTAAATTTTCTAAAATAATTTTTATTTCATATAATTTTATTAATTAATTTAAAATTCATGATTTCAGATCCAAGAAAGCCAAATTCGAAATCTAAGGCGGAGACTGCTCTACGTCACAAACGGTCTCTTATATAAACTCGAGGGGGTAAGGTCCAAAATGCCACTTCACATCTCTTCCCGGCTTCCAGATCTTCCGCTTTAATCCCTCAAGCCTTCACCGGCTACTGACCCTCAAGCTCCGGGCTTTATCGCGCAGTTCGTGGTCCCAAGACTGAGCCGCAAACCCTCGCCTATGATTCTCGCCTGTGAGCTCCCACCCTGTGCCCTCGCCGACCGAGTTTCTAGTACGCCCATCCTCGGTCACGCACGCACCAAACCACCGAGCCTTCGAGTCACCACGCGCGCACGAAATCCCGATTATTCACCGCCTCTGTACTCGAGCTTCACTGCCGTGATACCCGTGTCTCTGTTGCTTTCGTGCCTCATCTCCAAGAGTGATCAGCTGGTCGAGCCTTGTTCGTTAGTTCAGTAATGATTTTAGCCATATCCAAGGAGCCCGTCCGTTAACTTGTTTCGAGGATTCAAGAGCTTACGTAGCTTCTGACTGCATCGTGGTCTCGCATATATTTTCAAAGGAGTCGAGCCTCTTTTCTAGTATTTTATTTGATATCGTATAGTTCGTGACTCGAGGTGGGTCCCACTTTCGGCCGCGGTGATTCAAGACGCCTGAGAGAGGCCCCCGCCCCAAATCCCAGCCTCGTCACTACCACCTCCCGAGGCCGCACTCTGAGAGCCCCGATCTGACGCATCGGGACACACGGACGGGACCCCGTGCCCCATCCCCAGTACCTCAGAGGAGAGTTAGGAGGGCCCGGCCTCCGCGGGCCCGCACACCGGCCTGTGCGAAATATCATCTTCTCTGCATTTCACCGTCACTCTCACGCATCAGCCGAGACGCACTTCACCACGTTTGTCGCCCGTCCAGGATTCGAGGCCACCACCATAGGGAACCCTGACTGGGAATGTGCGACCCACCGCAGAGTCTCATCAGAGTCATACTACGAATGCCCCGTGCCGAGGGCTGACCCTAGATACCGGAGTCTATGCGATCGACCAAGGAGTATTCACCTCACCTTTATGACTCCCGACAAGATATTATCCTGAGAGTGGTGTTAAGGTCTACCACTCCATGACATCCAGGAGGAGATACCCACACGAGTTTCACAAGATTTATGACCACCCCCTGTACTCAGAGCATCCGACATTTCAAAGCAGTTTTCTTTGGCTCGCAAGATACCGCTCACAGAATTGAGAGGGGATATCGAGATCGGGGGCCCACCCGCCACAGTGGAGATGGTCCGAGCACCGGCTGAGACACCACCGCCGGGTCCAAGATTCCCACATACTCCCGCCCCGATGTCATTGACACCACTGCTCATTTAGGCCTATTCCCTCTCGCAGCATTATGTGCAGGAGGAGCCATCCCGAGGCTTTACCTGGGATCTCTGGGGGATTTTGGTTCAGCCCTCCGAGGCCGGTGATGGCCTCTCTGCTTCGGGCCGAGGAGAAGGTCCACCTGGCGACCTCGGGGTACCAGCGCAGAGTCTTCCATTACTTATGCCGGTTCTATGTTATGTTCTCGTTAATCTAGGGATTCTGTGAGGAGCCCAGATAGAGATGAGGGTCCGATGCCCTCGTCATGTCGGGTAGAGCGTGATGACTATGCCTGCCTTTCCACATAATGATCACAGACCAGGAGGAGGTACCGGCCCGAGGTCAGGACCACCACACATGATATGCCCGCCCCCGAGCCCGAGGTACGCAGACCTCACGATCGCTCACCTCCATCTCCTCCACATACTACGTCACAAATGGGCAGCCAGATACTCCCGGCCTTCCTATTCAAGACATCATTCAATGAGTACATCCATGCTAGCTCGAGAGAGATAGCCGGGTGATGGATGCCATCTCGCTTCACTTTCGTAGCTACACAAAGTCGCCCAGATCGAGGTCGCCCAAAGGTTACCCTCTATGCCGACTCGACATGACCATCCGGGTCTTCTCGTGATCCGCCTCAGAGAGGAGCCCACCACCGATGTAGCTTCTTTGATGTTCCTGTCGCAAAGAAAGAATAGCCAGCTCACCACCACCACCACCACAGCAGTGAGGTGGTTAGGTTTCTTTTATGATTTTTGTTTAGCTACCGGGCCTTTATCAACCGCTCAACACCTGTTTAGGATTTATGTATTAGCCATAGTAGTAAAAGTGATACTTTTGTTTAGCTTCAGGCGCATATACTAGCTACTTCTTGGCCATCAAAAGTTATTCGCTGTATATATACCACTTTTGCATATCATGTTTGTGCCTTCACCTCGTGTAAATGTTTTTCTTTCAATTGAACAATTGAATTGCTACAATTGAACAATTGAATTGCTTTGTGTTGAAAAATTGAATCACTGCTTGTCTCTATAGAACAAATTCCATGCTTGAAACAATTTTGGTCACTTACGCCCAGCGATGCTCAACTTGAAATTTCCTTTGTTAATTCACACACCGCACTCGTATTATTTCAATAGGCTGTGAATTTGCATACTCTTTCTTCACTTTGCAAAGCTTCGCTTTAGGTAGTACTGCAACCTAGGATAGTTTTGTGTTACCCATGGGCCAAGGCCCATGTAGTCTTCCCACAAAGGAAAAGAAAAGAAAGCAACAAGAAAAAGAAAAAGAAAAGAAAAAGAAAATAAAAGTCATGAAGCTTTGCTTGAAACCCGAGCACCATTCGAGGGGTATACTGGCGAAAGCTTCAAGCCCGATGCCCTAAGCCTTAATCGTCAGGAGTCGATGAAGTGTTCGTTACATGGGTGGATAGGTGAAGTTTAATGACTTGTGGGTGCTTAATTTTCGGTCATTCTGAGTCCAGAAGCTTCGCGAGTTAGTGGTCAAGTGATCCTTTCGCTTCTGATGCCCTAAACCTAATTGGTCAGGAGTCATCTAAGTAATCTTCGCTACACCTGACTTTGGTGAAGTCGGATTTTAAGCATTGCACCACGATGTAGATGAATAAAGAAAGAAGAGAGTGTAACTAACCCTATCTAGGTCAGCTCAACAGCCTGCTGCCATGTCGCTAGGTTGGGGGAGAGAACAAATTTTGCAATTTATTGGCTTAATCTGCTACAAAAAGAACCATTAGACTTAGGTGGAAATTCAAGCTGAGAATCATGGAACCAATTTTGACCTGAAATGGTTCTTGTATGGTTTTGATTTCTTCAGCATCTGCCAAATTTGATTTTAATTTTTCGTTTTAAGGTATTGCTTATATGTACATAAACCTTTTGAATAATAACCTTTTGAAAATCACCATATGCATCTCATTTTTTTAGTTTTGCATTGCCATGAACTAGCAACGCTTTGCTGGGGGTGATTAGCGCCCAAAGTGCAATTAACCCTATATTAGATAGGTTTTGAGTGCTTTTTACATTAATCATTTCATTTATACCAATCGGTGTCTAGTCTTCTTAGTAACACTTCTATGCCATTTAGAGGGTATTTTTGGCTGTTTTGTAGGCTTTTGCACACTTTTGGAGTTCAATCTCAATACAAATGATGAATCATGAAGTTGGAATTCAAGTCTCAGCCATCAACCAGCCCAAGAATCAATGAGAAAACCAAGGCAAAGTGAAGAAAATTGGATGCGTTGAAGGCGTGATGAAAAGAAGTGAAGGGGATTAACAAAGCCGGAATTTCATGAGCTATTTAAAATTTTCGCTAAGATTGCTAAAATTTCAACCTTAGCTTAAAACACCAAATTTTGCTAGACCCATCCCAATTCTCTCGCTTGTGGCACCACTCTTAGCTTAAAATAATCGATTCAAGATTTCACAAGAATTTCGCTAGCTTAGCCTAAATCCTCGCTAGCCAGCCAGCTTAAATTGGCCATCCTTAGCTTGGGCTCTCATGTTTTCGCTAGACCTGGTAATTTCGCTAGTTAGCGAAATTTTGCAGCCTAGCGAAAATTGATGCCTCGTCATGTTTTGTAATTAATGCCAAACCGACTCCAAACTTGGTGTATTACTCTATTGTCCTTTAACTTAGCCAAGTTGATAGGTTTTTACAGCCTTCACATTGAGGTGGTTTATATAAACTCTCTCTTGTTTTGTAACCCTACAAACAATCGGGAGAGAATTTTGTAAGTTTTTATTTTTGTACATAAAGTCTTTTATTTTAGGTTTGCTTTTATTTCTTTCTTCTCTCTCTCTTTCTTTCCCCTTACTTTCTATTGCTAAACACCCCTCTGAGGATGACAACTCAAGAGATGCTTCGCTAAGCCTTTCTTTGAAGAGGAAGGAAGCTAGCTTGCGGTGGGGCATATGCATGTTGTCCTTTGTACCAAAAGCTGTGTAGTATTTATGGCCTCATATTCTCAAAACATGGTTGCATAACATTGAATGTTATTGATTTGGCCAATATCATACTTTAGGATCAAGTAAGAACAATAGAGAGAAGTAATCGATTCTTTAGATTGCCTTACGAGCCTTCAGATAATATTTACATGTGCCAAGTTCTTCAAATTAGGGCAACAACATTTAATGCTATTATTTCGCCAATACTCATGCTTTAGATACAAAGCACAGTGAGATGCACTGTTGTTCTTTAGATGGTCTTTACGAGCCTCTTAAAATGATAATTTAATGTTAGGGTTTTAAAAGGGGCCATAACTGCATGCTACCTGTATCGACTCAAACAGGAGTTGCTTCATGGGTGAGGTTTGCTAGTTAAATATAGATCCGGCATGCCATGACTATAGGTTGTGCGTCATAACGCGAGATAAACCCGAGGACAATTTGCTCGCTCTCTAACTTGCCAAGTTAGTAACCTAAATCTTCAAAGTTAATTTTTTCACCTTTAACTTTCAGTTTTTACAATTCTCAGTTTCCAAACCATTCCCACTGTTTTTGAAACACAATTCCAAAGAGTCCAAATAGAAAGCCTTACCTTCATGCACTGATGCAAACCATTTTTAGGATGAAAACCCATCCCGTGTTCGACCCTAGACTACTATATCAGTGAGCTTGACCTACTGGCAAAGAGTAGAACTTAGTGTATATAAATTTTTGTTGATTTTGGAACAAATTACTATGGGCAATTAATCAAGGTTTTAGCTCAATCAAAGTTTATTAGGAGTATGTCACCCAGAGCACTTCAGCCGCTTTCATCATATCTCCTTATCCGAACTCTAATTGTTCACTGCTTGTTTTGTTGATTCCCTTATTTGCCAAGGAGGTTTTTTTAAATTTTATAATTTTGTCAACCGCTTGACTAATCGGTTTGACTGGTTCATCAGTGGCAATACGTATACAATACCGTTTTTTGGGTGATTTTTGGTGAGCACTCCTCCTGTTTCGACCATATCTCCCCATCCGGACTTGGAATGGTGCAATCGTTTTTTTTCTTGGTCTCCTTATTCTTTAGGAAACATTATATCAAAGTTTCATAATTTTTCTCAAATCGATGGACTGGTTGGCAGCTGGTTCAACCGTTAGTCGGGCCAGCTTGTGTGGAGCGCTGTTTTTTTTTTTTTTTTTTTGAGCCCAAATCAGAGTATGGGCTCGGGCCCATAAGCTCAAGCTCGACCATGGGCAGTATTGTGGGTCCATTTTGGGCCTGGATTGCTGACATGTAGCCCACCATTAATCCATGTGGATACTTAGGTGAAGCGTTTAAATCTTAAGAGATTTAGCTTGCATGGGAAATAAGGAGAGGAGTTAATGGGAAGCAGCTCAGACTGACGGGGGGGCTCTTTCCAAAGCTTGAAGGTCGAAAAACACCAGGTAGGTTCAGATGCCGAGGAAAATCAGTATAAAGGAGAAAGATCAAAGTTGGAAGCGGGATCTTGAAGGACATTTTTCCTGTGCTCAAACGCACGCTTGCTGATTCGACTTGATGTTTAGCTTGGTTTCTTTCTCTCGCGCTTTGTGGAAGAGGTAAGATATATACCGGGTTCCACTATATTCTTTAATAGACATTCTGATCAATTTGAGGTTTCCTCTCAATTATTTGAGCGGTTTTCACGCTACAGTGGAAAGCCGGTTCAACAGTTTCTGCTGGGCAGTTTGCGTAATTTGGTTTATTTTTGTTGGTTCTCACTCATCCAAGCTGGAGAATCGATCACCGTTTATTTTTTAGATTCTGACTCTTTTAAGAAGTTTCTGACACAAATTTTGAGAGCCTCTCAATGGTATGGACTGGTTGGGAAACCAAATTAGTCGTGGTTCATTAGGTTAGGTTTGCAGGAATGGCAGTTTGGGAGTTTGGTTTGTTTTGCTGGTTCTCACTCATCCGAGCTGAGAATTAATCACCGTTTATTTTTTTTAGATTCTGACTCTTTAAGAAGTTTATGACAAATTTTGAGAGCCTCTTCTCACGGTATGGACTGGTTGGGAAACCGTATTAGTCGGTTCATTAGGTTAGGTTTGCAGGAAATGGCAGTTTGGGGAGTTTGGTTTGTTTTGCTGGTTCTCACTCATCCGGGAGCTGAGAATCGATCACCATTTATTTTTTTTATTCCTGACTCTTTAGGAAGTTTCTGAAAATTTTGGAGCCTCTCTCTAATGGTGTATGGACTGGCTGGGAAACCAGATTAGTCGGTTCATTAGTTAGGTTTGCAGGAATGGCAGTTTGGGAGTTTGGTTTGTTTTGCTGGTTCTCACTCATCTGAGCTGAGAATCAATCAATGTTTATCTTGTTAGATTCCTGACTCTTTAGAGGGTTATGAAAATTTTGAGAGCCTTCACAACCGGCTGAACTGGTTGGGAAACCAGATTATTCGGTTCTACTGGAATTCAGTTCGCTGAAACAGTAGTTCGGCCTTGGCGCCGCTTGTGTCTGTTCTTAAATATCTCGGTGTTGGCTTTCTACTTGGTTTGTTTTTTTTGTTTTTCTGCCTCTTTGATAAAGGTTCTGAAAATTTTTAGAGCTCTCTCAACCAGCTGAAACTACTACTGGGAAACCAGATTAGCCGGTTCACTGACCAGTTCGCTGAAACAGTATTTTGGCCTTGGCGCTGTTTTTGCTCTGCTTCAATCATCGGAGTTGGTTTTATACTTGTTTGTTTTGTTGGATTTATTACTCCTGAGGAAGGGTTTGACAAATTTTTAGAGTTCAACCGTCTGAACTGGCTGAGAACCAGATTAGCCGGTTCATTGAATCTCAGTTTGCTGGAATGGTAGTTTGGGTAGTTTGCTTCGTTTATTATTCTTGTCATCTGAGCTCCAATTGTACTCGCTTATCTTTTGAATTCCTGACTTCTAAGGAAGGTTTTAAAGCTTTTGAAATCTTTCAACCATCTGACTGGTTAGGGAAACCTAGAACCACGGTTCAATGGGTTAGGCTTCCTAATGGCGCTAGGTACTTTGCTTTGTTTGTATTAGCTTTGTCATTCGAGTTGGACTCACCTCATTTTATTTTATTAGGATTCGTGAGTTTGTGAAGGATGTTTTGACAAAGTTTCAGAATTTTTCAATCAAGCTTGGATTTGTTAAAAACCGATTCAACTTGCTGCAAGATGTACTTTACGGCAGCCCTATTAATTTTAGCATATTTCAATCCCGAATCTATCATGGCATGCTCTTAGTTACCCCAGGAAACCTGTAGGCTGCCTTTAGGGTCTGAGTTCAGTTTTGGTTTGAACAAAGTGAGGTAGTGGGCAATGTGGGATTGGTATGTATGGTTTAGTTTGTGGGATTTTAAAGGGAATGTGTGCAAAGTAAGCAAAACCACTTACTCTTTCAAACAGCTTCCTTTCTTTTTGGTATAGGATCCAATATTTGTTTAAATGCATGATGTATGATGTATTATTTGGCCCTATCTATTCCCGCTATATACGGCTAGGGACTCGTACGGTTTAGTCAGCAGGCTGTGACTATATGCGCATGGTGTTTGGATTCGACATTTGTGATGCATTTGAGCTTTTTCGGATCGACTCTATGTAGCGCATTAGGGACCACAGGTACAGTAGGCTTTAATGTCGGGTAATGAATTCACATGGATGCTTTCAGGCTCAGGTGTCATGCATAAGCCATATGTTTGTCAAGAACTTGATGTAGCTGTGGGCCAGTGGACCACAGTACGCCAGCCATTTGGCCCTTTTGGTCAGAAAGTGTTTTTAAGCATGCTAGATACCAATTAGGTTGGTCTGATCTAAGTTGTATGTTTAGCCTAAGAGACTGTCTGATCTGTGACCCATATGCTCCTACATACCCAATTCACTAGTAGAGACCGAGTTCCGGGCCTAGAGGGGTGCTACCTCATATGAGGTACCTTCCCGATAGGTAATCCGAATCTCCGAACCCTTAAATCTAGTTTTCAGAGACCCTTTTTTTCCATACTGAGTCACAGGTTTTTTTGTTCTACTGTTTTCCTCTTTATAAAATAACAATGCATGGCGCACTCCAAAGAAAAATTGTCCTCCTCGAGGACTATTTTCTAAAATTCAAAATCAATCCACATTTTTTGCTTCCATTTAAAAGCGAGTCGCACGTCTGCGGATCGTGTAATGGTCCAAATTACACGACCGGGGATCGAACCCAAAATCTCTCGGTTTCATAAGAGTGATCGCTTGAACTCAGTTTCGTGTATATCGGAGCACATGGTTCATTGACCAATAGACTCTTAGGCTAATAAATGACCACGATCACTTACTTCCTATTGGTATTTGGCATACATTTATGGCTTGTCTGTGTTTGTGTGTTCACATGTTTGGATTCCAACAGGTCGCTTCATGGTTGATTTACCTAGCTATATGTTTTTGATAGGCATAAATGGTTAGTTTGTGTGTATACTATGTGACAGTTTGCTCTTCATGCGATGACTGATTGCTAAGCATGACTACCTCACTCTTGCATGATTGTTTGATTTGTTTGTGTTCAGGGGGCACGTGGTGTATCCTCCTTACTGAATCACTAGTCTTAGTCGACACCTTCATTGATCGCTTATGTTGCTCATGAGTCATTCCCAACTCAAGCCACACCAAGCTAGGGGTTTGGAATGTGGCCCAGCATGGGCTATATCGATGTATGGGAGCACTATGAGATGACTATGTCCGAGCAATGAAGACCAGATGTACCGCTAGATTTCATGGATACTGCAGCGGCCGTTGTGTCCTCAGGATCGCTTGATCGATTATCGATTAGATCTCAAGTCGTATCCTTGTGGGTACTGGCCATATAGCCTTAGGACTTGCCTCTTCCCTTTGTTAGCTTCCTCGAGCTATCTTACCCCTAAGGTATTACCATGTCAAAATCTATCTCGTGATGGAGCCATTTATCGATTAGATGCTAACATCACATGTCGCCTCATTCCTTAGAGGATTTCATTATACTGCATACTGATTGATTCCTGATTGATAGTCACGGACCGACATGCCCTTTACTTTTCTAGATTATCGATTAAGAGCTTACTGTTCCCGAGTCGGGATTTTGGACGAGGGTAGACTTGTTAGAGATTCAGATCCACATAGTCAGCTAGGAACAGACATCAAATCATAGAGATATGGACTCCCAAAGACGCTACTGGCCGACCACCTAGCCGAGACATCGATACCATGGCATCTCTCCCGATGCTATATCGACCGGGACAAGAGGATCGAGGGCACAGCCCAACCACGCCACTCGGGAGCACCCCGCATGACTCTCCCACTCAACACAACACCTATCCGGACCTACGCACAAATAGACTAAGAATGGGCCACCTCCACCAATCTCTTTACTATTATCTGATCACCAGATACCAGACATACCTCCACCTCCACCACCACCACTAGTTCAATCAGCCCTCAGTTGAGCTTTTGCTCTTCACATGGTCGATTGACCATGCTAATATCTGCCAGACCCTCGTGATCGATTATTGATGACACCAAATGATCATGAGATTGATATAAGATCAAAGTTTTCCATGTTTTCTGATGAGTTGTCAGACGTGATGATGATTATCTCTTTCCGTTGCAATGGTCATTGTTCTGATGTCTAATATCAGAAAAATACCGGATGGTGCCTGATTCACTGGCGTTATACAATGTCAGCAGATGTAAGATTGACAGCTCACAGATAGATTGTTCTTCCGCCGCCAGCAGTCAGCGGTTTGCATCATTGTACCCTCTGTTGAAGATATTTAGCTTGATTTAACAAAGAGTTTATCGACAAGACTTTTTTAATAATCGTAGTCGATTTATCCCGAAGAGAGTCGAGGCCTGAGGCGTAGGTCGGATGAGTCACATTTCATTTATCTCTCGGCTGGAGTGAGCAAGATAGCACGCATTATAGATAGACCCTCGTAGCGCATCAGATCAGCACGCATTATTGCAGTAGTCTTCAAATTCGCTTAGCGGCATCTCATGGGCTTCCCACGCATTTAATTTCGATCATTGGTTCAGCCCTGCGGAATTGATGAGGGCATATCGTAGGATTATGGGCGCATTCTTCTCCTTCACTAAAGGAAGAAGCCAGGTCGTGACCCGCATCATCAGATGCCGTTATCAGCATGACAGACACAAACCCACGTCACCCTCCGTCGAAGGCGCTTCAACACCCTTACCATGATGTATGATCAAGACAAGATCAACATCTCTTTCAGCTCTGGGCGGCCTCTACTTTTCAAGCATCCGCCACCACAGCCAAGATATGCGACACAAAAGCCTCGTAGGCCACTTGTGTACAATACCATCAGCAAGATAGAAAGACAACCTCCACCGAGGTCGGCAGGCAATTTACACAACTCGATGCCACCAGCCGAAAGCATTTCAAAAGATCAATAAGGGGGTTTAGATTTTATTCACGCCACCCGTGACTTTGACGACTGCAAACTCACTCCCACCCGGACTGTAGATCTTCACCGGTGCTTATCATCAAAGAGCTGGTCATGATACGGCATACAATTGTGCCGCATCACACGTTATTCACAGACTTGATCGATCAAGGCTCGTTGATTTAGATGTCCTTCCGTGACTACGCACTGCTACTCCACTATGACATTCAGAGCCGGCACTCTCCACCCCGGGGTGTACATTTGACTGAAAGTATCTCGGGAGACGAGATATCTGCGTTTGGACGGGATGGGATGGAGAGGTCTTCTGCCTAATCGGGCCTTGTATGCAACCCAGTTTAGTGTATACACCCAAAGTCAGCAGGTCTCCAGTCCATTTAGATTGACTCCAGATGATGTTCCCCGACAGACAACAATATCGCCGCAGATATTAACATGTTCCCTCCCATGACACCTTTCATCTCGTTCCCTTAGGTAGCACAAAGACATTGTGAGATGTTCGATTGTTACAAGGAGCGGAGGTAGTCAATTTCACCCGTTGATAGACCTGCCGGAATTGATGCTAGATGATCAGAAAGATGATGAAATTCTTACGCCGCCCGGCGCACTTCACCGTGCCCGCGATTTCCATTCGTGGAGCTTATTAGCCTTATCCAGCCATTAATAATACAAGAGATGCGTTGATCAGGCTCTTAGTCGATCGACACATCATTACCACTTCGAGTGACCGATCCATTTTCTAATAATATAGGCTACAGCATAACATTTTTCTCGATTACAATGATTTACCACCTGAGGATGGTCTCGTCGCCTTATTCATCGATGTTTGCTCAGTCGGCGGTTATCGGGCCTTGTTTTGACAACCATCGCCTAAACGCTGTCCACCGGCATCATTGTTTAGATTTTCACATCCCGGGATTAAATATCCACAATGATCGTCAAGCTTGCGACGTGGACCGTGAGGACGTTGGGGTATGGCTCAAAGACATGTTTGATTGGTCAGGTCATATACTCCATACTCTTTCGTGTTTTATGATCCAATCATCCTTGAACCTACTGCCGATTCACGAGGCGGGGTAAGTTATACCCATCTTCAACGGGCGTGGTTCAGTTATTGAGGGGCATTATCACCACGTGGCCTGATGGGATGTTATTTACTTCTTCAACTATGCCATCAGCCACAAACAGGATGACCTACATTCAACGGGCTACACTGACAGTTCCTTCAGTTTAGCTCAGAGGCGACCAGGATATAGTACCCATGTCATTCGACTTCAAGACAAGAGCACTCGTGCTAGGGCATGATGAGAGGGGGCCCGGTATGCCCGGTTTGGGATTGGGTCGCCACGCCAGGTCGGTGAAGCGACACATGGGCCAACTGGCCATATCTTTTATGGGTTTCGGGTTATATCCTAACGGCGGATGATGCACACATGGTAATCGATCACAGAGAGAGGAGAGTCTCGTATGTCCGCATCTCCATCCATTATCCCTTTCGCCCCATACACTTTAAGTTGGTTGACTTATTTTACCGAGGAATGTGAGTATGCACCTCGCACAGGAGTTGATCAAGTTTCAAAGATGGTCGAGACAAAGATTCAACATGCTCCAAGACAGACATTTGTTCACCTGAGACCACCAAGCCATACTTGAGGTCGCGGATTATTGCACCCCAATCAACGTGAGCTGGAATGGTTTTCATGCTTTCCCGAGGAGATCCTAACTACGACCATACCTATGGATTTGGGGAGAAACCATGAGGTGACTTTCCTGCTACCTACATGGACGATGACACGACGACCGGCCGCTTCTTGATACAGAAGCCCGCCGTGGCCCCATTATGCTCTTGACATGCCGGAGTTCATGCGATTGATTTGATGCCGTGGACACTTGAGACGCCGACCGACGCGAATGGACATGATCTAAGATCATCGATTCGATGTTTCCTCACCCGCCCGGTTCGCTTGACGTGGTTCGAATTTCATGCTTGAGTTTGACACTTACGGGCTTATCGCCACCGATATTACCTGCGATACCTGTTTCATTGAGAGCGCCCACGCGGACCCACCTCTTTCTTTGACACTATGTCCGTGCCTTGTCACCCGCTGATGACATTTGGCGTACAATGACATGAGAGCTGAGGCACCCGCTGTGGTCAAAGATTTTCCTCTCGACGCACCACTGTGCCCCTCGCAAAGACATGCATAATGAAGAATGATATTGGAGACACAGATGACCCACTGTGGTCATCATAGTCTAATTAGTATGACAGAGAGCAAAGCTACACTGCTTCGACACCACTATGAAAGGGATAGATTTTGGTGCACCAGATCACCAGAGATTAGACTGTTCTTCGCTATCTCCGATGAGGAGTAAATTAGATTTATTATGCCTGTGTCATACTGATGTATTTGCATGTCTTATGAGACATGCCAGGCCTTGACCACTATGAACAAGATCACTTCCTATTTTTGCCACATTAGCCGCTAGCTATAATTGAGGAGGCCACACCACATGGAGTCCGTGTTAAGGAAGAAATTCATGCTAACTTCGTGTCGGCTTTAGTCGCTGGCTGAGTATCCCAATGTATTAGCTAATGCCGTCCCTTCGTTCCTAAAGGATGCGGCAAAGTTAGAGCTTGTGTTGACTTTCGAGATTTGAATAAGGCCACTCTAAGGATGATTTTCCACATCGATATGTTAGTTGATAGTACCGCAGGCACCCTATGTGCCGCCCTTCATGGATGGGTTTTCTAGTTATAATCAGATTTTAGATGGCTCCAAGAGGATGTGAGAAGACTTCATCATCAATGGGGTACTTATTGCTACTCGTGTTATGCCATCTGGGTTTAAAATGGCCACCTATCGTGAGAGCCAAGCATTATTTCATTCCAGCGATATGATGCAGCAAAGATGTCGAGGTATACGTGATGACATGATAGTGAAACCCAAGCGCGTGGGAAGATCAATAGCAATTTCACAGAGATTCTGAGAGGACTGTACAATTTATTTGAGATTGAATCCAAGAAGTGCACCTTTGGGGTAACTTCTGGGAAATTGCTAGGTCACATTGTTAGTGAGCGGTATAGAGGCTGATCCAGTAAGACCATGCGCTACTTCGATATGCCAGCTCCGAGGATCGAGAAAGAGATCGGGGAGGCTTTTTAAAGTGTACTACACATCACGCCATTATAGACCAATGTACATATGCGACGCTTCATCTTCGTCTTCCTCTCGAGGAAGAACCACCACGGTTTGAATGATGATTGCCAAATGCTTTGAGTAGCATTTCAAGGAGGCTTACTTTCTCTCTCGCAAGGCTCCACACCTGTGGCGCCCTCGCTCTCTATATTTGTCGCCGTGATATAGCTTTGGGATGCATGCAGATCACCGATGATTCGTGAAAGGAGCGAGCCATTTATTATCTAAGTAAGAAGATGCCGAATACGAGTGCAAATACCATGATCGAGCGCCCGCTTAGCGCCGTCTGGGGCCACCGTAAGACTTGTGCACTATGGTTTAGTATTCCATACTAACTTTACGATCGATCCGCTGAGTATTTGCTTGACAGCTCGCTCTGGAACTGCAGAGGACTCATGATGAAGTTGGTTATGTTGATGTAGTTTGATATTCAAGATGTGACAAAAATTCCAGAAGGGACATTGCTGCGCATCATTTGGCTTTTGCTAAGATCCGGCGATAGATCGACGACGATGATTTCCCCTCGCCGAAAGCAATTTGTTTCCAATGACGCGATTATGATGGCAATTGTACTTCGCATGGTGCCAACTGGCCCTGGTTTGTATTAGTATCTATTGATATCACCAGGTGATCACATTCCGCATCGCGCAATTAGTATTTTCCGATCATCACGGCCGACGAATATAATGAGAATGAGGCTTGCATTACTTCGGCCTGGGAGGATCAGGTCGATCTTGGCATTGTGAGCGTTTTGGAGATCCATGGGATTCCAATTTAGTTATACAAAAGAAAATCTAAGAAAAACGGAGACTCGAGATGAGAAGTCGCCCTTACCATGCTTACTTAGACCTACTAGCGATTTGATGAGTTAAGATATATACATCCGCCTAGGCGTAGAATCGCCTTGTCACGCATTAGCCACCCAGCTTCGCGGGGCTGAGATCCCCGCGGGAGTGACTATGCCACTCATTGATGATCGAGACCCAGTTCGCACCGCTTTACCGCTGCTTGATCGAGATATTGAGAATCGTGGATGAGCTACCATGGTATCATGATATTTATCGGTCACATGCATGCACTTTAAACAAACACACAAGGATGGAGAGTACTACGCTGGCCACCCCGGCATTTGTTATTCAGCGGATGCCTTTATAGGAGATCACCATGGCCTCATATTATTATGTTCTGCACCACGCCTCACAATCCAGTGAATGAGAGAGGTTCATGTTTGAAAGTCCAGGGCTCCACACATGGGAGGCCACATGCTAGCCGTAAGATCAAGGAGGATCGTTACTTCGCTGACTACGGGAGACATTGTTGCCAAGCAGGCGTAGATGTCTCGAGTGTCAATGCACGGAGACTTGATGACGTGTTACCTTTCGAGTTGCATGCACTTACATCCCCTCGCCGTTTTCGCATGGGAAGATGATATCAGAAGATCTCACCCAAGTCTTCTAGGACATGAGTACATCCCGTGCTGGCCATTATTTCACTATGGGTGGAAGCTACTTATGTTTGATCGAGAAATGGCCAGAGGGCCAACTATCAGATCGCACATTATCTATCGATATGGGGTCCCTCATGAGTTGATCTCAGATAGAGGAGCGCATTTCAGAGGCGGTGGACACACTGGTCCAAGAGTATGGTATTCAAAGATTATCATCATCCGTGATATACATGTGACTAATGGGGCGCTTCGAGGCCGCCAATAAGAATATCAAGAGTGATTTGAGAAAGATGGCTGAGACTTCTAGTATCGGGTCGAGAAGCTCTCGTGATTATGGGGCTTATCGTGACATCTTTTCAGATTTCACTGGTCCACACTTTATTCTTTGGCATATGGCATGGAGGCGCAGGACTGTTTACTCCGATCCACTCGCCGACGACTGCTTAAATGGAAGGAAAATGTGAAAAGAAAATGTGGGTTGATTTTCGAGTTTTGAAAAATCCATCCCCAAGGAGGAACGGTTTTTCTTTGGAGTCGCCACTTACTTTTTGTTGTTATTTTATAAAGGGGAAAACCAAGTAAGAACAAAAAACCCCAATGACTCCAAAGATGGAAAAGCGGTCCTAAAATCCAGATTGTATGTCCGGGATCGACATTCATCGGCACCTCATATGAGGTAGCACCCTCTAGGTCCTAACTTGGTCTCTACTAGTGAATCAAGATGTAGGAGCATATGGTCACAGACGACAAATTTCTTCCTACTAAACATACAACTTAGATCGCATTCAACGTAATCGGGTATCTAAAGATGCTTAAAAAACACTCAACCAAAAGGGCAAATAGCGCGTACATGTGATCCCTGGCCATGCGCTACATCAAAGGTTAGCCAACAAACATAGCAAGCATGCATGCCACCCAAACACAAAGCATCTATGTGAAATTCATTACCCAACAAAGCACATACCAGGTAATAGTCCAATTGTCAGATAAGAGGTCACCAATGCCGTACACTGCTCTCAAAATTAAATATAAAAAGAAAAGCAAGCTAGGAGAAACCATACATTGCATCTCGCTCACTATTGATGCTACAACACCCGGCCCGTACTATACAAACATCGTCTATTCATCTCAAAGAATCTGGCTTCGACAAAACACTAGATTATTGCTTAACTAATCACCCTCGACCTCAAGATAGATCCTGATTCTCAAGAACTAAATGAACCACATTAACCTGAAATAAAACCCCATTTCAGACCTAAACATAGCCCTACATTGATTTAGGCGAATGTGGCTGACTCACAAAGATCATGGCTTTCAATTAAATCAACGCGGATCTTTACAAAACTCCAACAACCGATCGATCTAGTTCCCCAACCGGTTCAGCCGGTTGAGAGAGGGCTCCAAAATTCTTGTAAGAACCTTCTCAAAGAGATTCATGAATCCAACAAGTCAAAAGGAGTTCAATTCAACCCGAGTAACCAAGAACCAACACAACAATCAATCCACCTGCCGCGCTCCAAAGAACTGAACTAAATGAACTGCTGGTTTATTTCAACCGGTCCGGATTTGCTGAAAAAAATATTTCAAAATCTTTCAGAACCTTCTCATAAAAGTCAAGAATCCAACAAGACAAACGGAGTTCAATTCGACCCGAGTAACCAAGAACCAACACAAACAAATCAAACCACCCAACCAGCTCCAGCAACTGAACCAAATGAACCGGCTGGTTTGGTTTCCCAACCGGTCCGATCTGAAAAATATTTCAAAATCTTCAGAAACTTTCCTTACAAATTCATGAATCCAACAAGACAAACGGAGTTCAATTCCGACTCCGAGTAACCAAGAACCAACACAAACAAATCAAACCACCCAAACTGCAGTTCCAGCAAACTGAACCAAATGAACCGGCTGGTTTTGTTTCCCAACCGGTCTGGACGGTTGAAAAAATATTTCAAAAATATTCATAACCTTCCTTACAAATTCAGGAATCCATCAAGACGTAAACGGAGTTCAATTCCACCCGAGCAACCAAGAACCAACACAAACAAATCAAAACCACCCAAACTGCCGCTCCAGCAAACTGAACCAAATGAACCGCTGGTTTGGTTTCCCAACCGGTCCGACGTTGAAAAAAAAAAATTTCAAAATCTTCTGCAAACCTTCCTTACAAAGTCAGGAATCCAACAATAAACGGAGTTCAATTCCGAATTCGAGTAACCAAGAACCAACACAAATAAATCAAAACCACCCGAACTGCCGCCTGCAAATCAACCAAATGAACTCGGGCTGGTCGGTTTCCCAACCGTCCGGACGGTTGAAAAATATTTGAAAAATTGTCAGAATCTTCTTTAAGGAGTCAGGAATCCAAAAACAACGGTGATTGATTCTCAGCCGGATGAGAGAACCAACCAAACAAATCAAACCGGGCCAAACTGCCGAACAGCCGCTCCAGCAAACCAAACCAAACGACCGGTTGGTTCAGTTTCAACCGGTCCGGACGGCGATAAAACATTTGAAAATTGTCAGAATCTTCTTTAAGGAGTCAGAAATCGAAAAACAACTGTGATTGATTCTGTGCCTCATGAGTGTGAGAACCAACCAAAACAAATCAAACTCGCGAACCGCAGCCTAGCAGAACCGTTGAACTCCGCTCACGTATGAGCGTGAAAAACCGTTCAAATGGTTGAGGTAAAACCTAAAATTCTGTCAGAATATCCTGTATAGAATGAGTGGTTTGCGGTTCCATTTCTACCTCTTCACATAAACGCAAATGTAAAACCAAGCTACACATCCCCCGAAAAATCCAAAGAACGCAGGTCCGAGCCCTAAGTGTGCCCTCCAAAGGTCCTCTCCAATCTGGATCTCTTGCGTCCTTTTATACTAATTCCCACCTCCAGCCATCAAAGCCTCTTCGTTTTTCTCTCCTTCAAGCTTTGGAAAGAGCCCCAACCAGTCTCGGAAATAGCTTCCCCATTCACTCCTCTCCTCATTTCCCATGCAAGCCTAATCACTTAAGTTTTCAGCTTGCTTCACCACCAAGTATCCACATGGGTTCATGGTGGGCTGTATGTAACCTAAGACAAAGCCCAAAATAGACCCACAATACTTCCCAAGGTCGAGCTTGAGCTTATGGGCCTGAACCATTAGGATTTGGGCTCCAAAATCACAAAAAACAGTACTCCACACAAGCTGTCCCAACTAACCGGTTGAACCAGATGCCAACCAGTCGAGCCGGTTGAGGAAAATTATGAAATTTGGATAGAATGTTCCCTGAAGAATAAGGAGACCAACAAAAAAACGGTGCACCATTCTAAGTTTGGATGAGGGAGATATGATCAAAACAAGGAGGAGTGCTTGTCAAAATCACCCAAAAAACAGTGTTGTATACATACTACATCGACGAACCAGTCAAACCGATTGATCAAACGATTGACCAAAATTATGAATTTTTAACATAAACCTCCTTGGCGAATAAAGAATCCAACAAAACAAACAGTGAACAATTCTGAGCTCGGACAAAGGAGATACAATCGAAACAAGCTCAAGTGCTCCAAATTTGACATACTCCATAAACTCCGATTGAGCTAAACCCTTGGGGGGCGCCACTTGCTTCTTATGGCACGATCAGCTAACTGAAATACATTGACACTCCCGAAGTGAAATATGCGCGCTCAATGGACCATATACAAGCCCTCGAGGCTCGGAGAAAGACCGAGGCCTAAAAGGGCCTAAA
The DNA here is from genome assembly GCA_016808115.1 of Tetrastigma voinierianum. Classification (NCBI taxonomy): domain Eukaryota; kingdom Viridiplantae; phylum Streptophyta; class Magnoliopsida; order Vitales; family Vitaceae; genus Tetrastigma; species Tetrastigma voinierianum. The sequence goes on along the minus strand of JAEQBH010000741.1, from coordinate 695,350 downwards.
TGGTGTTATATGAAATAATGGGTGAGTATGACACCCATATAATAAATAAGTGCAGGGACAAGAATTGAGGTCTGAGGTCTTTTGCCTGTTGAAGTGAATAGGATCCTTAAGAGTAGCATTAGAGCATCAGATATCTGAGACTGAGTGGGTTCAGTCTCGTTATGATCAGCTCAACCTTTTGGATGAGAGGAGATTGAGGGCAGCAGATCATGTTCAGGCCTATCAGAGGAAAATGACCCGTGCATTTGGAAAAAGGGTCAAGCCCAGGAAGTTTCAAAAAGGCGACCTAGTCTTGAAGGTCCTCCGGGGATTGATCAACGACCCTAGAGGTAAGTTTAGACCAAATTACGTGAGCCTTATGTCATCCGAATCATTTCCAGAGGACGGCACAGTTGAGCCGGACTTAGGCGGAAATGGTTCCTGAGCGGTCCAATGTGGATCGATTGAAGAGGTTTAAACTTGAGATCATGGTTAGAGGATGGGTGGCCATCACTTTGGTAATAACAATTCCTATTACACACCCATACGATGATATCCTATTGCGCCCTTTGGGCATATATGGTTTGTGTGTGGCCCTATTCTTTCATTAAGCCTTGCATACTTTTACGACTGGGTTGGGGCTACCTGTGCGCTTTTCATTTATTATTTGGATATGTGAGCATTATGAGCATTGTGACATTCTTTGTTTGTTCTTTCTCGCATCATTGTTTGTTTCTTTTGTTCTCCATTTGCATCTTTGTACCATCTATCTTTGAGTCTAGTTTCTATCATCTCTATTTGTTTCACTTTTATCTCCTTTTGTATGATGATGACATGCTCTCATCCCGAGCTACAGTCGGGTTTGTCACACCCTTCGTTCCGCTATGGGTTTGTCTGGGATTCTTAGGTTGAGGGACCATTTGGGCTTAGGGTTTGAGGTTTGTCTTCGGTTTGATTGTGTTAGTATGGCATTCGACCTACTTTGAAGGTTCGACGCCAAAAAAAAAAAAAAAAAAAAAAACAAAACAAAAAAAAAAACAAAAAAAGCAAAGCAAAAAAAGTGTGTGTTTGTTAATATTCGTTCTCATTTAGGTTTAGAGATTTATTATTTATGGGTTGAGTGAAAGCATTGTAGATCTTTCTCATAGTTTGGGTATCGAGGTTTGGTTTGCTTCGCACTAGGTCCACTGGATCATTGCAATACCTTTCCCGTCTTATAGTGACTTGCTTTGACTTGACGTTCCTGAGATGAGTTGTTCGTCATTGTCATACATTGCCACATTTGTATCCCAGCTTGTTTCTTCCTTTTTTCTGCTTTATCAATTCATCATTTTCTTATCACTTTTAGTCTTCTTCTACTCTTATTGATCATCGTCTCACTTCTTAAGCGACGTGTCCTTCGGTGCACTTCACTTGTCATTTCACATTGTTCATTCGGATGTTGGTTGAGTCAGCTTGCTCACACGATCCTTTGATATTTATTCTTGGCATTACAAGGGTTTGGCGGTATTTATTAGGTATTTGGGCCTTTGTTTCCCATCATGTCATTCACCTTTCACCACAGCCTGTACGGTCAGTCGTAAGACCGCCCCGAGACCGTGAGATCTCGTGTTTGCTTGAAGCATTTTTATATGGATAGGTTCTATCTCTTGATTAGTCTGAGGATGTCGGCCCGGTCTACGTTCTTGGGAAGTATCGAGATACATATTGCTTCTCATTTAGTTTGCTTGCCTCGGGTCTGATGAGATATATATGATATGAGAGTCGGGACCCCGTGGATAGCCCATTAAGCAATGCTTTTGACACGTTCACACTTGGGGCATACCACATCCTTTCATGTTGGCATTGGCTCCGTGCATGCGGCAGCCATTTCGCCTAGATATGTTTTGGCATCAAAGTTTAAGTGTGCTCCACATACGGTGGGTTTCTTCATGCGCGAGTGCTTACGAGGCCGGCCTAGGGTAGATTTGCTCATATTCGTCAACTTCATTAGGGTGCAGCGCGCACCCATATGTTGTCTTGTTAAACGTTTAGGCGATTGGTTCTTCATAAATTTATTTCCAGGTTTTTTTTTCATCAAGGCACTGCATATCGGATGTACCTGCTTGGGGCATACTATATTAGTCTTATGGAATGAATGATTGATTTTTCACGAATGAGTGATTGTGATGTTTTGACTCTCGACTTTGGCAGCATGTGCGATTATGGGATTTTGACATGGCGTTGATACCCTAGATTGGGGCATAACCCCTTTCTTTCACCCTTTGTCACATTTGTGAGATTGTCCTATAGGGGCATAACCCTTTATTTCCGTCTTGTTATTAAGTTCTTGGTTTCTCGCTTATCATTTTGTAGCCTTTCTAGCGTGGAGCTTACCTTTTGTCATCAGGTCGATTATCTCCAACGGTTACATCCTAAGTTTATTATGCTCTAGGTTTCATTTTAGGTCATCCCCATTCAGTTTAGTTGATCCCCAGGCCTTAGTTTTGGCGTCTCATTTCGGTACTCGCGGGATCCCTGCAGCTGGGTACTGCCCGGTTTTACCTTCTCCGATACTTGCTCGGATCCTACCTTTTCCGGTACTCACCCGGATGTTACCTTCCCGGTACTCGCCCGGATCCCACATTTCTGGTACTCGCCCAGATCCCACATTTCTGGTACTCGCCCAGATCCCACATTTCCAGTACTCGCCTGGATCCTACCTTTTCCGGTACTCACCCGGATTTTACCTTCTCCGATACTTGCTCGGATCCTACCTTTTCCGGTACTCACCCGGATGTTACCTTCCCGATACTCGCCCGGATCCCACATTTCTGGTACTCGCCCAGATCCCACATTTCCAGTACTCGCCTGGATCATACCTTTAGACCTCACCAGTTTTCTCAGATACTTTGCACCGGATCCTATCTTTTCGGTACTCACCGGATGTTACCTTCCGTGCTAGCGGATCCCACATTTTACGGTACTCGCCCGGATCCACATTTCAGTACTCACACGGATCCTACCTTTTCGGTACTCACCGGATATTTACCTTCCGGTACTGCGCCGGATCCCACATTTTACGGTACTCGCGGATCCCTAGACTCGGTACTGGCGCCGGATCCTACCTTTTAGGTACTCACGATTTTGCAGAGTATTATCGGATCCTACCTTTTCGGCATCGCGGTTTCATTATCTTTTACGGTATTGTGCAGAATCACTCATCTTCACGAGCGTTGTACCTAGTTTCTTTAAGTCCTTATTCCAGATGACTACGTTCCATTAGTCTTCGGTACTAAGTAAGGGGACAAAATTGTTGGTCATCTTGGTTCTTCACTAGAATTCATTTCACTCTTGCATCGCTTGCACTTCGCACCCACGATTCACTCGTTCATTCACTCTACTGAAGAGGGGCATATTTGTAGACCGAATTTTGCCCTCGACACTTGCATTTTATCCTATGGGTTTACTCTGTCGTTCTCCTCTCTTACCATTAAGGCCCTTTTAGGTTTAGTACGTGCGAGCCTCGGGTGGGCTTGTATGTGGTCCGTTAGTGCGTATGTAGTTCACTTTAGGGGGTGTCATCATGGCTTATTTTTTTAGTTATTGGCATCGTGCTATAGGAAGCAAGTGGAATTTCGAGAGGTTTAAGCTCAATCAAAGTTTATTAGAGTATGTCAAATTCGAGCACTTGAGCTTGTTTCGATCATATCTCTCCCTTATCAGGAACTGTGAAATTGTTCACTATTTGTTTGTTGGATTCCTTATTTGCCCCGAGGTTTTGTTAAATTTTATAATTTTTGTCGACACGTTTGATATCCAGTTTATTGGTTCATCGAGAACCTTATCATTATACAACCTTTGTTTTTAGGTGATTTGGTGAGCACTCGTCCTTGTTTCGATCATCTCCCTCATCCGGACTTGGAATGGTGCACCGTTTTTTTTTGTTGGTCTCCTTATTCTTCAGGAAACATTATATCAAAGTTTCATAATTTTCCTCAACCGGATGGACTGGTTGAATCTTTGGTTCAACCCCGGTTAGTCGAGGGCTAGCTTGTGTGGAGAAATTTGTTTTTGTGATTTTGGAGCCCAAATCGTATATGGGTCGGGCCCATAAGCTCAAGCTCGACCATGGGCAGTATTGTGGGTCCATTTTGGGCCTTGGATTAAGTTACATGCAGCCCACCATGAATCCATGTGGATACTTGGTGGTGAAGCGAAATTTGAAATCTTAGAGATTCGGCTTGCATGGGAAATAGGAGAGGAGTTAATGAGGAAGCTGTTTCCGAGACTGATTGGGGCCCTTTCCAAATCTTGAAGGTGGAAAACACCAGGTAGGTTCAGATGCTGAGGTGAGAATCAGTATAAAAGGGGAGAAAGATCAAAGTTGAAGGGGATCTTGGAAGGGACATTTTTCCGGGCTCAAACGCACGTTTGCTGATACGGCTTGGATGCTTAGCTTGGTTTCTTTTCTGCGCTTTGTGGAAGAGGTAGAGATATATACCCTGGCTCCACTATATATTGTTAATAGACATTCTGATCAAATTTGGGGTTTCTCCTCAACCATTTTGAACGGTTTTCAGCTCATGCGTGAAAGCCGGTTCAACGATTTCTGCTGGGCAGTTTGGGTAGTTTGGTTTATTTTGGTTGGTTCTCATCGAGCTGAGAATCGATCACCGTTTATTTTAGATTCCTGACTCTTTTAAAGTTTCACAGAAAAATTTTGAGAGCCTCTCTCAATGGTATGGACTGGTTGGGAAACAAGATTAGTCGGTTCATTAGGTTAGGTTTGCAGGAATGGCAGTTTGGGGAGTTTGGTTTGTTTTGGTTGTTTCTCACTCATCCGAGCTGAGAATTGATCACCGTTTATTTTTTTAGATTCCTGACTCTTTTAAGTAGTTTCACAATAAATTGCGACTTTCGATGATATGGACGTTGGAGCTGGTGGTGGGTTAGGTTAGGTTTGCAGGAATGGCGGTTTGGGGAGTTTGGTTTTGTTTGGTTGGTTCTCACTCATCCGAGCTGAGAATCGATCTGGATTTATTTTTTAGATTCTTGACTCTTTTAGAAAGTTTTTTGACAAATTTTGAGAGCCTCTCAATGGTATGGACTGGTTGGAAAACCAGATTAGTCGATTCATTAGAGTTAGGTTTGCGGGGCGGCAGTTTGGGGAGTTTGGTTTGTTTTGGTTGGTTCTCACTCATCCGAGCTGAGAATCAATCACCGTTTATTTTGTTAGATTCCTGACTATTTTAGGAGGGTTCTGAAAAATTTTGAGAGCCTCTCGCAACCGCGTTTGGTTGGAAACCAGATGTCGGTTCACTGAATTCAGTTAAGCAAACAGTAGTTCGGGTCTTTGGCGCCCGTTTGTGTCGGTTCTTAGTCATTCGAGTTGGTTTTTCTACTTGGTTTGTTTTTGTTTTCTGACTCATGAGGAAGGTTATGAAAAAAATTTTAGAGCCTCTCCAACCGGCTGAACTGGTTGGGAAACCAAATTAGCCGGTTCACTGAATTCAGTTTGCTGAAACAGTAGTTTGGGTCTTTAAGCTGTTTATTGTCGTTCTCAGTCATTCGAGTTGGTTTATACTTGTTTTTGTTTGTTGGATTTATTACTCCTTGAGGAAGGTCGACAAATTTTAGAGCCTCTCTCAACCGTCTGAACTGGTTGAAAACCAGATTAGCGGTTTAGCCGGTTCATTGAATCTGGCTTGCTGGAATGGTAGTTTTGGGTAGTTTGCTTCGCTTGTGTTGGTTCTGGTCATTCTAGCTCCGACCAGTACCGCTTATCTTTTTGGATTCCTGACTTTCTAAGGAAGGTTCTGAAAAGTTTTGATATATTTTCTCCACCGTCTGGACTGGTTGGGAAACCAAACCAGCCGGTTCATTGGGTTAGGTTTTCCGGAACGGCAGTTTAGGTACTTTGCTTTGTTTGTATTGGTTTTTGGTCATTCGGAGTTGGAATTGTACTCCGTCTATTTTATTAGATTCCTGAGTCTATGAAGGATGTTTTGACAAAGTTTCAGAATTTTTCTCAATCGTTTGGATTTGTTGAAAACCGATTCACAATCTACTGTAAGACAAATTCTCATGGGCAGCCCCATATTTTAGCATGTTTCAATCCTCGAATCTATCATGAAGGCGCAGCTCTTAGTTACCCCCAGAAACCCAGAGCTGCCTTGTGGTCTGAGTTCAGTTTTGGTTTGAACAAAGTGAGGTGAGCGGGCAATGGGATTGGCATGTATGGTTTAGTTTGTGGGATTTTAAAGGGAATGTGCGCTTAAAAAAGTAAGCAAACCACTTACCTCCTTTCAAATTTCGGCTCCTTTCTTTGGTATAGGATCCAATATTTGGTTTTAAACGCATGATGTATGATGTAATATTCTTCCTATCTATTCTCGCCATACAGTGGGACCCTCGTACTTGCTTAGTCGCTGGTATTTGTATCCATATGCGTACATGGTGTTTGATTTTGACATTTGTATGCATTTGAGCTTTTTTTTGATCGACTCTTACATGTATTGGGCTGCTGGGACCACAGGTATGTGCTTTAATGTCGGGTAAATGAATTTCACATGGAAGCTGCCTGGGTGTCAGCGCATGCTTGCTATGCTCATATTAACTCATGTAATACAGGGCTGTGGACCAAAGGTACGTCACTACTACCTTCTTTGTCAGTGTTTTAAGCATGCTAGAGATACCAATTAGGTCAGGTCCGATCTAAGTTGTATGTCTAGCCTAAGAGACTGCCTCGATCTGAGGACCCATATGCTCCTACATACCCAATTCACTAGCAGACCGAAGTTCCGGCCCGGGAGGGTGCTCCTCGCAGGCACCTTCCCGATAGGTAATCCGACTCCCCAACCCGTAAATCCGCCGCACCGCTTTTTCCATACTGAGTCATTGTGGCTGCCTACTGCTTTCCTTTATAAAATAACAACAAAAAGTAAGTGGCGACCCAAAGAAAAACTCAGTTCTCCGGCACCCGATTTTCTAAAATTCGAAAAATCAATCCACATTTTTTCCTTCCATTTAAAAGCGGCCGCGCTACCAAGTGGATCTGCAATGGTCCACGTTGAGCGCCGCGACGCTGCCGCTTGTTGACTTCGCAGGTCGAGCTCAACGCCGCACGCTGGGACGCCGCGGTGCCAGGACGTCACACGCTGGCACGCCGGGCGACGCACGCCGCGACGCTAGACGTCGCTACGCTCTAGCCATCCTATGCATCGCTCCGCCGCTTCCAAAATTGCTTCCAAAGTTACCCCAGACCAATTACATTCCGCATACACACCAATCACCAAATCAGGAATCCAACCACAAAAAACTACGTATTTAAATATAAAATAAACGCGAAACGTAAGACCTAAGCGGGTATAATCCGAAAGTGTTTTGCACTCATCACACCCCCAGCTTAGTTTCGTCATTCCCAAGCAAGAACTCGACTCTAAACCTAACACACACTCGTACTATAATCTAATACGAAGATCAAGGTCGCCAATGTTGATGACAGGATAAAATTGGGGGCCACCTCGCACCTCCTCGCCGCCTCCCATTTGAAGTTCACAGATCGCAAAGATGTTCGAATTTCGAAAGAACTAGGTTGAACTCGGTGAAGTGGCCAAGTGTCGCAGCCTCTGATATATTCAATGGCCTTTCCCAATGATCCTATGTGCGTATAAAGAAATGACCTCTAGTGTATACTTAAGTTCCGACGCCCCCCAAACTTGAGTTCAACTCGCCTAATTGGGAAAATCTAACTACAAAAGGATAAGAACACACCGTTTGCAATATCTAATATATCTACTCATTACATAGAACAAAACTAGTGCCCATAAGTTTATGTTAAGTGTCCATGTAATGGATTAGTCAGACTCCCCACCAATGTTGCGGCACCGGCATTCAGTTCCTCGAACGCCAAATTCAACACCGCCAACTAAACCTAAGGGCTCTAAGCCGTGGGAAACTTCCATCTTCTCCTCGGTCCCCCGTAAAGGTGCTGAAGGTCAATGACTCCCCGGCCGTCGGCTCGGGGTGGCATCGGGCTTTGAAAGGCCCCTCGATCGTGCCCGGATTCGATCGAAGATCCCACTTATTCTATCTCTCTCTCTCTCTTCTATATATATATATATATATATATATATATATATATATATATATATATATATATATATATATATATATATATATATATATATTATTTTTATTATATTTTATTTTATTTTATTTTATTTTTTTCATTCTGGGGCTCGAAAGCAATCCTTTATCTCACTCTGTCCCTATCTCTTTCGTATTTAGGAGACTCCTGTGGTTTTGTTTAACCTTAGTAGTCGTCTGCAAGACTCATGCATAACAACCTAGAGATCATTTGTGTGTGAGTGATAGGCTCATCGGTAGTGCACGGTTTCGAATAACCTAAGTGATTCACTATGCCCCCCACTCTTATTCAACCTAATTCCCTAACATTCAAACGATCAATGCAACCTTTCTTTATTAACACAAGTGTATTCGGCTAAAAATTTGATCCCCTACACTTGTAATGAGGATTACAAGTACACTTCAACTCATCATACGTAGCTCGCACCATCCTATGAATCCAAGCATCTTCATTCGATTCGCGTTGCCACTATGAAGGTTAGAGGAATCAACAAAATTTGTTTCCTATGTTCTCCTAACGCCGTATCAAGCTACCGCAAAGATACGGCCTAAGGTCTAACGACGGATGGGTTTTCATCCACGAATGATTCAGATGCTATGTTTGAAAATCGTGAGGCTTTAGCTTGGATTTCGGATTCGTGAAGTGTAAACGGTAACCTCAAGGCTCGGGTCACTAGCTTGATAACACGGGGCTATTAAAGTGTCCTGGTTATTTCCTCAGACATGGCAAGTGACATATAAAGGTCAAAGCCAAACCTGATCTTTGTTTAACTATAAACCTAACCTCGAACCAATTCTATTCAGTCAACACAGTACTAAGCATTCGTAGTCCCATTCAATGCAAAACCCAAAGACTCCAACCTCATTTCATGGCTCAGAATGGCATCTAGCTGACATAAGCCAAGATCTAAAGATTAATTATGACTGAACCCCAAAGATGCATATATCGACCAAAGGAACAACATTAAACGGCATTAAACCCTAGTTTGAAGGTATGGAACCATAAATGCAAGATCAGATTATTTAAAACAAGAGGACAACCCGCAAAGAGCCCCAAACCTCAGCTAGCAACCCTCCTTCAAGGTTATGAGGCTTAGCCAAGCATCCCTTGAGTCATCATCCTAAAGGGGGTGTCGGGCAAATTAGAAAATGAAAGAAAGAAGAGAGAGAAGAGAGCAAATGAAATCCCAAATGAAAGTCAAGGGAATTTTATAAAATGAAAAGTTGCTACAAAAAATTGCTTAGTGGTTACAAAAATTACTGGGGTTTATATAGTCCACACCCTAAAAGTGTGAAAATACACAAATGCCTAAAATATTGGCTTTCTACTAAAAGGACAAGGTGGTAATACACCAAAACGCAGCTTTGTTGGCACACTACACAAAAATCAAGAGCACCATTTTCAAGCATGGAGGAGAATTTCGCTTAGCATAGCGGAAATTCTCGCTTAGCCTAGTCAATTTCGCAAATTTAATAAATTCCCACAGAGATAGCTAAATTGGAAAATTTCACATCGCTGAATTTCGCTAGCTAGCGAAATTTATGTGAGATAGCGAAATTGGTTAATTTCGCTAGCCACAGTAAATTTCGCTAGCTAGCGAAATTGAAGCAAATTTAGCGAAATTTCTCTAATTTTGCTAGGATTGCAATTTGCTATGGTTGCGAAATTTTCAGCCCATAGCGAAAATTCCTCGCCTTCCTCGATCCAGCCCATCCCACTCCATCCTCTCGCACCCTTCTTCATCGTCATTCACCTCCACAATCGAATTCTCGATATTTTCGATGGCCGAAAAATACCATGATTCCTCATCATTCTCACATAAGATCTTTTCACTCAACTAATAATCATATACGCAAACAAAAGAACCAAAACAAAACAAAACCGCAGATTGCTGAACTAAGTGACCCGCACACCAATCGTTTAATCAGATGATTGCCGCAGCACTCAAAACCTATCTTCGATGTGCTCAAAATAAGATTTCTTTGGGCATTAATCACCTTGTCAATCACCTTATTGCAAATGAGTACCACGATTCCGGGATCGCTAATGAGGGTTTCCAAATCGTGAAAATACGCGGGTCGCTAAGAAATCAGCCACCTAATCTTGGCATCGCTGCGCGGGCCTAATCGCTTCAACCCACTTCGGTGATTACGGGCCATCACGCCAGGATGTACGTGTCGCTATAAGATGAGGAAATGATCCCATGAAATCCATCCCCCATAAGTCAAATACCGAATTTCCGTATCGGGGTGTACTTCGCTCGTCCTTTCTAGAAATACTCCCCATTCGTTGACATTTGTCACATGTGGATACGAAATGATGAGCATCTTCAATGGCAGCCGCAGAAGCCCGACCGAGAACTCGGTCGATGTTCTCCGGCCACCAAAATATCCAAGCACCATTACGGTGAGTGTGGCAAATGGTTTAAAACACCGTGCATTTCATCCTTCGCACACATCTTCCTGATCACTTGGCTCAGAATGTCTATGCAGGATCGCTCCTCCCAATAGTAGTGTTTCAAGTGGGCAAAAACCTCTTTTTCTGGTTGGAGGTTGAATTCTCGAGGGACGACTGGGCTACCAAATAATTCATCGTGACCAGAAACTGAACTCCGCCCTCTGGCTTCAATGTACCGATAGTGTTCATCCCGAAATCGTCATTCATCAATCTCATCACTGGTCCTTCCACCGTGAAAGATGATTCACCACTAAGTTCTCGCCTGTCTTTAATCTCAACGTCGACTACAAAGAACAAAGACCCACCACCAATCGAGGTTTACGCTCTTTTTTAGTCTAAGTATTTAATGGCACGATCAAGGTGAACCACAACCTTGTTACCAATTAAATAAGGTTCGAATTTTTCTCGAAGCAAAGACAATAGCCACAATTTTCTCGTAGTGGCGTAATTCAACCGAGCATCATTCAAAGTTCACTGCATAGTAAATTACCCGGAAAATTTCTTGAGCTACCTAACACCAGCCTCTAATCTCAAATCGCTTATACACATAAGTTCAAAATGGAAAGGACCGGACCCAGAGCTAATGACAATAGAGCCGATATCAACTTTTCCTTCAAACTGAAAAATGTACAAACACCGCAAATCAAACTCAAATGGGATCCTCGACAAGAAGGTTAGACAACGGTTTTGGTAACTGAGAAGTCTTTGATGAACCGCCTATAGAACGTCCAAGGTGGCCTAAAAACTTCGAACTCCTTTACCGACGGCGCGGGAGGTGGTTTTTCACCTCAATTCGCTTCCGTCCACCTCTATTCCTCTTGTCGAACCGATGACCGAAAGTACAATACCCTTTGCACTACAAAATGGCACTTCTCCCAATTCGAGCACTAACTTGGTCTCCCCCACATCTTATCAAGACTGATCTCAAATTTTCCGCATTAGCTTGTCAAACGACTACCTAATAATCGAAAAATCATCCATGAAGATCTTCGACATCTTCTCTTCAACCATGCCTTTGCAGAAAATAGCCATCATACATCGCGCCGAAGGTACCCCGCGCATTGCATACCCAGTGTGGCATCCGTCAATGCGAATGTCCCATAGGGACATGTGGAATGTCGCCTTCTCCCGATCTTCGTGGGCTATAGCGATTTGATCAGAAATTTAATATTCATCCAAAAGCACAATATTCATAACCGGGTTAATCGATCCAAAGATTGATTCAGTGAACGACAATGGGAAATGATCTTTTCGAGCAAATTTCGTTCAGCTTCCGATAATCAATACAAATCCTCCACCCCAGAATCGTTTCCTCGAGAAGGTATTAACATGTTATTCGCCTATGACAACTGCTCCTCCCTTCTTAGTACCACTGAATCGACTAACCCACGACTGCCTCAAAATAGGATAAATTACCCCCAAAGATTTCAGCCATTTTAATATTTCCTTTCTGACTACCTCTCTTTCATCGTTGATTCTAACCTCCGCCGCACTTCCACTCAAGGTTTGAAATTCCTTCAACTAATACTACATGCACACGGAAGGGCGAATCCCTTTTAAATCGGCTAGAGACCATCCAAGAGCATTTCTGTGATCTCTAAGGACCCTCAATAATTTCTCCTCTTCTAGTTCTATCAAAGATGCTGAGATAATCACTGGTAGAGTGGATGCTACCCCAAGGTATGCATACTTTAAATGGCTAGGTAGGGGTTTTTATTCCATCTTGGGTGGTTGTTCCACCGATGGCACCGGCTTTACCTCCTCCTTCACCTGTGAGATCGAAGCATTTCCTCCTATCGGGTCCGAAAGAGTCCATCCATTTAACATATTCCTCCCCGCCTTCGCTCATGTTCTCGGGACCATTCTCTTACTAGCCAACCTCTCCAAAGGGTCATGAGACCACTGCTGCACACCATAGCCTCCACTATTTATGCCACGAAGACGTATCACTTCTCGTCTGACGTCTCACGCCTTCAAACACGTTGAACTCGACTTCCTCGCCTCCCCGCACCTCACCGCCTCTCCCTCCGAACATCAATCATCGCGCCGCTGCTGGCAAGAAAACCCGGCCTACCCAAGATTATGGGTATTTCTTTATCTTCTTCCATATCTAATACAATGAAATTCGAAGATAAATCACAACTTTACGAGACATCTTCTGGTTACCCTCTCTGATGCTTCAAAGATATGTCTTCAAGTCATGTGATCGTAGCTGATTCGGCCCTCACCTAATCCCAAACGTTTAAAATGGATAAGGGCATGAGATTACCGCCGCACCCAAATCACAAAGAGCTTCCCCAAAGATAAGATATTTCAATGGTGCAATGGATAGTGAAATCGTCGGGTCTTTAAGATTCACAGCCTTCCTCCTCGAAGTATGGCACTACATTCCTGGGCTAAGTTAATCGTTTCTTTGAAAATCAGCCAATCTTCTCTTTTGAGACAGAATGTCTTTCATAAATTTCACATAGTCGGGCATCTCGCTCTGCACGCCAAATGGATATCATGTGTAACTTTTTAAACACTTCAATGAATTTGGTAAACTGCTTATCCAATTTATGCTTCTTTAGGCGTCATGATATGGAATCGTGGGTCAGTCTCTTTCGCTTTAGTAGTGTTTCATCGACTGCTTCTCCTAAGGTCGCTCCTTCTCCGCATGATCATTTTGGATCGGCCGATGCCCTCTCTCAAATTTCTACCTCTCGACAACCTGGTCAGGCTCGTGTTTCCAATTCCTTACCACTTCTCAAGACGATCGCTTTAACGTGTCTGGCCCCCATCTCTTCTTGGTCGACTTCGAATTGCTTCGTAAGGAACCCGGTTGCCTTTCTCTCGTCAAGATTAGCCATTTCCGCCCATCTCGTACATCCAAGTTTTCGCGAACTGCGCTCGATTGTTCAATTGAGGGCCCGTCACGCATATTCGCCTCGTCTCATTCCATGAAAGCAGAGTGTGGGTCAGCATTTATAGTGGCTGTTTCTAAATCCACCTTTTCTCTGGGAGGTGGTTCACTAACCTGGGCTTGATCAGATATTGCCCCGATTGTTCCTCCATCCATACCCTCGATTGTTTCTCGACCGCTCGATTCTCGATTATTACGCCACCCGGGCTTTGATTTTGATTCGATAATCGCTTTCCCATACCGCCCTTGTCGGGCCGTGGTTGGCTCCGACAACCTCGACACATACCGGCCCCCGCTTCTAACGTTGCTTCGACCGCATTCTCGTGCTATCGCCGTCTCCTCCACGCACTACACAACTCCCATGGATTGTCCAGACGCATTCGGGCAGCACTATTGCCCAGTTAATCGGCTTCGGGTCACTGCAAACATGATTGACCAGATTGTTAAGGACCTCATTATCCGTGCCACCCATGGCTTTTACTGGTGTAGTCTTCTCCCCAGCTATCATTCAGGTTAGTCGTGGCATTTTCCGTAATTTCATAAGCTCGGGTCCGCGCTTTCCATTAGCAGCTCCTCCGTACCGAGGCATCAAATCACTGCTCTCAGATTCCCTCATACCATTATAGAAAGTATGGACCCGCATCCATCCGGTCGGGCCTCAGGCGCGGCACTTCCTTAATAGTTCAGAAATCGTCCCATGCCCTCCTCGCCGTGTTCTCCCCAATTTTCCAAAAGTATTGATCTCTTACACGTTGTGCACTTTTGAAGGTGGAAAACTGTCGTGAATTTTGCACCAAATCGCTCCATGAAGTAATGGAATCCGTGGCTGACTCATACCTAATGCTTTAGCCTCTATCACCTAGTGAGAGTGGGAACAAGCGTAACCTGAGTGCTTCTTCAAGAACTCCATCAGACTTGATCGCACGCACTTCGCTGAAGCCAGTCAAATGCATGTTTGGATTCTCATCGGGTAACCCATGGAACAAGATGTTCTACATTTGTAAAGTGCGAATGACTTAACCCGAAGTTGCTCGCTCGAATGTGGTCTTCGACAGCGTTCAACAATGCAGTGGTGCGCAAACTCCTTCAACAACATGAACTGATCATCCGTCGTATAAATGGCCCGGGTGCTTGATTTCTTCCGTTATTCCCGTTTAAGCCTCTCTCTCAGGGCTCGCTTTGCTCGTCGCGCTAAGATCTGCTCTTCATCACATTCATGTTTGCTAAATTCTCCGAAATGCTCCGCCTCTCTGCTCGTACCAGTTCTTCGCTTCAAGATCAAACAGATAAGGGTCAACCCGACCGCCGTTGCATGTACTCACTGAAATCTAAACTGCAATCACACACGAAACAACAAGACCAAATTACCAACACTTGTAATAACAAATAAAAATAAAAATTTCCAGAGTAATATCCAATTGCTTTATTCTCTATATCACCTCAACTCCGTCTCTAAGAACGGCATCAAAACCTAACGTGCCGAAACGCAGGTAAATGTACACCAGGCGCCAAGTGCACACGTCGCCCAATATACAGTACCAATGGTACTCCGGATATCGATCCACTCGGGATAGGTGTGTCGACTAAGGTGAGAATTGCCTTCAAATATTATCTGGATATACACAATGTGTGGAAGGGTACTAGTATTCAATGTAAACTAAACTAATGATTCAACGAATTACTATTTAACGGGGATTCAGGTCATGTCTCCCCCACTTTCTCGATGGATTATTTCTTAAAGATGATATTACAAATTATCATGATTTATTAATGGCAAGGTGATCTTGTCTACGAGATACCCTCTCTCGAGGTGTATTCGCCTATCTCGCTAGTAGAGTTGGGTGTATCTCTACCCCAACTCGGTACTTCGAAATGCTTAAATGTTCTAACCTTACTTGCCACCTTCGGGATTGGGAATATCTCTATTTACCGAATCAACCAAAGGTTGCTTCTACTCATATCCCTAGGTATCCTCATCTCGAATTCCTGATCTCTAGTATGATCATACTAATGTTGGCCAAACATTACCATGTAATTTATCCACAGATGTAAAGCAGATGATAATGAATCATAAATCAATGAAAAATATAAATTAATAAACTTTAATCCATTCAAACGCGGATAAGTTCAACAATACCTTGTATAGATCTGTAACATAATGAATAAGAAAATATCAATAAGCGATATATAAAACATCGGGCTCTAATATCCAAAACAAAGAAGAATCAAATCACCTGCCTTCTCCCGCATCGATGTCACTGGCCTCGATTCGCGCTCGGCTCACACGATCACCGATCCTCACCTCGCCCTACTGCCTTTAATGATCGGAGGAGAACTGCGCTGACGCCGCGACGTCAGGACGCCACTTATCGCTGGAGTGTCGCGACGCTGTCAGCTTGTTGACTTTCTTTATAGCAGTCAATTCAACGCCGCGGACGCCGGACGCCACGACGCCGGGATCGCGACGCCGTGGACGCCGCTGACGCTCCAACCATCCTTATGCACTACCTCCTGCTACTCCAAATTGCTTCCAAAAGTCGCCTTTTTGCACCACCGCACTCGCATACACACCAATCACCAAATCAGGAATCCAGCCACAAAAAACTACATATTTAAATATAAAATAAACGCGAAAACGTAAGACCGACGCGGGTATAATCTGAGTGTTTTAGGCACTCATCATCGCACTTCTAGGCACTAATTGTGGATCGCCATAAATTATGGCCTAATTAGTAACTTTGTTGCGACATAGAAAGTTCTATCGTGACATAGCTTTCATCTTTATCGCCCGAAGATCTCGTCGCGGGCATGCGCTTCTATCATGGCATGATTTATGCTTTCTTCTCAATTACGCCGCAAACATAATTGCAATATCGTGGCATAGCTTCATTAAGGTCAGTTCGGTTTATGTCACGGTAATTACGTTGTCTTCAGGTTGCAACAATTCTCAGATGCCTTGCTTGAATATTTAATAGTATGTCGCGTCAACAAATTCTTTGTCGCGACTGAGTTTCCTTCTACTTCACTGCTTTGTGTCATGACATAGAATTTTTGTGTCGCGACAGAGTTTCTGAGTCTTTTACTTTCTTTTATGTCCTAACCTAGCTTCAAGTCATAGACCGAATTTTGCCTCGAAGTTCTTCTTATTAATTGTTGCGATAAGAAATCGCAACATTCTTCAGGGTTCTTTTCATCCTTTCTCGCCGATCGAAAGCAAACATTGCCGCGGATGCAGTTTCACGCTTGCTTGGGTATATTGTCGCGATAACCTTTTTATTTGTTGCGACATAATCGCCTTTGAACCTAGTTACTGGCTGAACTATTTGCAACATTAAAGTCTTTGTCACGACATACTGCCTTAGTCGGGTCTCATGTCTCTTCCATTTTCTCGTCACACATAAACTTCGCTACGTGACGTAAATCTCTTACTCAACAAATTTTATTGTCGAAACATAATCTTCTTTTATCGTGACATAGATTTCTACCTTGTTTTCTTTAATGTGTCTCAACATAAGTTGCTTATGATTCTTCTCAACTTCTGTTATGGCAGTAGCCATCTTTATCGCGAATAGAGTTCACTCTCAACTCATGTCAGGTTTCGTCGCGGGCTAAAAATTCATCTCTGTCATGAAAAAGTCTTCTTCTCCTTCATCACGACTCTAAATGTTATGTCACGACATATAATATTCCTTGGTCTTGTCACAAGCTGAAATGTCTATCACAACATAGAAAATTATGTCACATGCACTTTCTCTTTATCTATCTCATTGTTTTTCTATTTTCTGCCGCGACATAAAACTTATCTGGCTGCGGACAAAGCCTTCTCGCTCTCTTCAAAGCCGGGACACTATGGATTTTGTGGTCGCGACATGTTTGCTCTTTTTCGCGACGCAGCTTTTGTTATCTTCAAATCTTTATATCACGACAAAGTTATGAGATGTCGCGACATGAGTTTCATTGCTACGCGTGGCTTCGACAAGGTCACGAAAGAGTGAGTAATGTTGCGACATTCTTCTTTGTGAAATTCTCCAACTATTGTCGTGACATAAAAATTCATTGTCGTGACAGGAATTAGTCAATCTATCTAAAACTATGTTGCTAAAATCTTCATTTTTGGCTTGAGTTCAGCTTGATCCTTGTTGTGACATAATTCCTACTAGTTCTATTAGGATTTTGTCACGACATTTTGAAACTATGTCGTCAAAAACTTGTAAAGACCAAATGACATACACCAATTTATGACATCATTACCAAAGGACTATTATCTAATCCCCAGCAACGGCGCCAAAAACTTGTTAATAGACCAAATGATGTATATGTGAAAATATGGCCAAGGGAGTGAATGTGGTAAATACTCAAAAACTGATTTGAAACAAAAGTAAGTGTACTCAAAAACTAAAATGAAAAGTATTACCAACACTCAACCCCTTCCTAAAGTGCACGGTCATACAAGTAATAAAGTGGACTCTAGGAGTCCCGGATATCGCACTCCACGAGATCGAGGTTCTCTTAATTGGAATTTGATCACCCCGATTATAAGGGCTCTTCACTATTTAGGCTTACCAAGTGATGTCGAATAAAATCAATTTAATTGAAACAAAAACTGATTTAAAACTAATCCTAAAAATCTACCAAATAAACAACTACTTCTAATTCTAAAAGGTATGAAGAGTCACTAGGATGGGGATAATTATTTACAAAACGCTTTGCATTTCCTTGAAAGTGAAACATTTGTGAGTCACGTCGATTTGTCCAAGAGCAATGTAGTATAGCTCGATTTCTCCATACACCATACATTTCACTATCTAACACACCATATTCGTTTCAGACAAATGGGTTCACATAGCTACTTGTAAATTCAACTCTTTTAAGATTTGATTGTTTTTATTTTTCAATACTTCACAACCATTTCTCAGATCGGTCAATTTCGTCTCATGTATGTGATAATGCTAGCCTTCTCCAATGTAATCGGGTATCTCGCCCTTCAAATCTAATAAAATTTTCTATCTCCTTGATTAGATCTTGCTAACACGGATCAAGATCCTTTCATCGACTAAGGAGAAACCTCTGATTAACTAAATTGATACATCATCTAATTAATCCCTCACACCATGAAAGTAAAATTGCTGGATCCATCAAAGTAATTTTTCGAGTTCATTGGGCTCCAAGATATTAGCCTTAACATACCCTGCTACCGCTTTACTGTGAATCTCTATCTCCTCGTGTCACCCGCAGGGCCTCCAAATAAGAGCAGATACAACTTCTTTTTTGGGTATGTTACTAATATTCCGAACAATTCATTATATGAATAAGACTTTCAATTATATAAATTCAGTATTCAAACCCACAAAATAACCCAAAACTACAAACTCGGTCGTTCAACAATTAAACCCCAACCCTAAAGGGTGTTTAATGTTCCACATCGGATTCCAATCATCACTAATCAAACAAAAAGTAAGAAAATGAAGAAAGAAATCAAGAGAAAGAAAGAAAAACCCGCATTTCAGCTTAAATTCGCCTCAACAAGAATAAATTGAATATCTCGAGTACAAAGACCTGAAATCTCTTCAATAAAAAATAAAAATCCGCTTCTAAAACTACCTAAGATCTATTAAAAATAAAAATCAAGCAAAGAAAAACTAAGAAAATGGGCGCTTAGAGAGAAAACCCACGAGAGAGAGAAAATCCATATTTTTAGCTTCAATCTTTGTTCGAACCTTAGTGAAATTCGAATCTCTATTATACAAAGACCGAAATCTCTTTAATAGAAATAAAATCATAAAAATTACTCTCGTATCTAAAAAGAATCAAAATCAGAGAAAACTGGAAAAATGGGCGCCTCCAGAGAGAGAAACCCCATGAGAGGCTCTCCAATCTTCCCGCTGCCTTTACATAAAAACGAGTATATATATGGTCCTAGGGTGAAATGAGCTTGAAATTAGGTCAAAATATCACTCTTTCTGCATTTTTAGGTTTCGCAGCATTTTTGGTCGCTGAATTAAGTTTTCGTCGCGATACCATTTCCCCCCGTCGCTGACACCATTTTCTCGTCACAACACCATTTCGTCGCGATTACCATTTTCTCAAGTCGCGACACCATTTCCCGTCATGACACCATTGCCGCGACACCATTTCGTCGCGACACCATTTCCCCCGGACAAGAATCGCTTTTCTTCTATAGCTTGCCTGTGGCCATAACTTCTTCGCTTTAACCCTGATTGGGAATGTGAGTACCAAGTGAAAGCTTCCTTGAATGTAGAATGCACATAAGGGAATTTGAACCATTTGATGTTCTGTATGGTACAAAATGTAAATCTTCCCAAGAAATAAGGTCATGAGACTCCTGACTCCTTCTTTTGGAAATATATTGCTCATTTCTTGCCAAATACTTGCTTTTCATCAATAATCCTACAAACCAAGTTTAGAGGAAATTCTTATGAGTTTTACATGAATAATATGGATATAAATGCGCAAAATAGCATGTGAAAATGAACGCAAACATAGATGAGTTTCAGACTCATCGCTACACCCCAAATCCTGAAGTTTTGTCATTCTCGCTAAAGAAAAGAAAGAAGTTGCTTGTTCCCAAGCAATGGAAGAGAAGAGTTCATTTCACCCTTTTATTTTTCTTCTCTAACTAAAATCGAAAGTAATTGCTTTCAGAAGGGGTATGTGATATGTGTCTCAAGAATTACCTCACAAGGAATATAGAGAATATGATCAAGATAATTTATTCATTTTAATAGTGAATTAATCTCACATAATAGACAAATTTAGATCATGGTTCTCACTAGTGTGTGTGTGTGTGGTCTTCTCCTATCCAAACAATTGCAAGCTAGATGAGTTTACAGAATCGAGATAAGTACTGGGATCTCCTAAGATAATTTATTTCAGTTCCATAGGCTTGTTGTTCTTATCACTCTCCACTAATGTAGGCACACACAACTCTCAAGATCAAGTAGTTCTTTATAAGCTTGTAATGTAAGGCTTGGGTAAGGGTAGTTGATTAGTCATTTTAGGCTAAACCACCCAAACATACATATTTTTCTCAGATCGGGACAAATCCTACTCCATCCCTGGGTTTACCATCAAGATATGACACTCTCAAACACCCCAAAAATTGCTAGTGCACTCCATTCCATACTCTGAGGCACTTTTCTTTTCCTGCACACAAATTTCGTGATTCTTTCAACAAACACCAAGAAGCCTTTTCTTTAAGACAAGGTTATTAGAGTGGTGCAATGTCAAACCCCTTAAGCTTTTTACCAACCCTACCGAGTTTTAATCAATAGCTCCTGCACTAATTGCCTAGTGGCAATTGTGTCAGACACCCCTCTGGGGATTTACTTGCTCTGTGGAAGGAAGGTGATTCGTGCCACAAGAGGGTCGGAAGCTAAATAACAAAATTTATATACACCTGTTCCTCCTACTACCGCGTAGTCAAGCTACCGCAAAGATGCTGGTCTGGGTCGAACACCGGGATGGGTTTTCATCCTAAAAATGGTTTGCATCACGCATGAAAGCAAGGCTTTCATTCGGGATTCTTGAATTGTGTTTCAAAAACAATGGGAATGGTTTGGAACCGAGAATTGTAAAAACTGGAAAGTAAAAAGGTGAAAAAGTTAGGCTTCAAGATTTAGGGTCACTAACTCGCAAGTTGGGTGGCAAACAAGTGTCCCTGGGTCTTATCCTCACATGACATGCAACCTATACCACATGGCATAACCTGGATCTATATTTAACTAGCAAACCTCACCCATGAAGCAACTCCTATTTGAGTCAATACAGAAGTATGCGCTATGGCCCCTTTAAACCCTAACATTAAATTATCATTTTGCGCCGGTGTTACCTCATCTAGTTAAATCAACAACAAGATCTCTCACCGTGCACTCGTGATCCTAAAGTACTTGGTAGAAGATTTGGCCAAAATAATAACAAGAAATGTTATTTAACCCTAATTTGAAGAACCCTAACATGTAAATATTATCTCGTAGGCTCAGAAGACCATCTTAAAAGAATCATGCAAAGATTTCTCTCACCGAATATGTAATGGAACTCTAAAGCATGGAAAGTATCGCCAAATCAATAACATTCAATGTTAGCGCAACCATGTTTCGAGAATATAAGGCCATAAATACACTACCGTAGCTTTGGTACAAGAGGACAACATATGCCCCACCACTGCTGGGGCCTTCCTTTCTCTTCAGAGAAGGAGGCTTAGCCAAGCATCTCTTGAGTTGTCATCCTCAAGAGGGTGTTTCAAGTACCTCGAGCGGAGAGAAAGAAGAGAGAGAAGAGAGAAAAGAAATAAAAGCAAACCTAAAATAAAAGACTTTGGCGCGTACAAAATGAAAACTACAAAAATATCTTCCTCCTCCAAATTGTTCCAAAATTGCTTTTTTTTTAGGTTACAAACAAGAGGGGCTTATATAGCCCTTAAAGTATGAAATACTAAAACCTATAAAATCGCTAAGCTATAGACAATTAAGTAATACACCAAGCCTGGGAGGCGGCTCAAGACACTACAAAGCATGACGAGGCACAATTTTCGCTAGGTCGCAAAATTTCGCTTAACCAGCGAAATCACCGGTGCATAGCGAAATGCGGAAAATTCCTCGCTGAGTCAGTAATTTCGCTTAGCTACCGAAATCTCGCTAGCTTAGCGAAATTGTACGTAGCAATGAACTCGCTTTTTTCCGCTAAAACTGCGCCTAGCGAAACCGGGGTGGTCTAGCCGAAATCTTGGCATTTTCACAACTCACAAATATTTCACGAACTTTGCGAATATTCGTTAAACCCAAATTTTCGCAAGTTTAGCGAAATTTCGTTGTGTTTAGCAAAAATTTACGGGTTCCGGCTTCGACCGCCTTCCACTCCGCATCGAATTTTCTTCACTTTGCCTTTGTTTTCATTGATTCTTTCATCGGCCGATGGCCTAGACTCTGAATTCCAACTTCATGATTCATCCTTTGTATCGAGATCGAACTCCAAAGTGTGCAAAAGCCTACAAAATACCCAAAATACCCTTAAATCAGATAAGTAAAGACTAAGAAGACTTAACACTTCAATCAGAGCAACGACATGATTAATGCAAAAAGCACTCAAAACTCATCTAATATGTGGTTCAAAATTGCACTTTGGGCATTAATCACACCGCCCAACCGAAACGTTGTTAGTCCCTTAAAGAACAAAATAAAAGGAGATGCATGTGGTGATTTTCAAAAGGTTATGATTCAAAAGGTTTACGTATTATTATAAACAATACCTTAAACTCGAAAAATTGAAATCAAATTTGAAAACCGACATGAAAAGAATCAAACCATACAAGAACCATTTCAAAGGTCAATCTTGGATCCATGATTCTCGCCTGAATTTCCACCTAAGTCTAATGGTTCTTTATGTAAACAGATTACGCCAATGGATTGCAAAATTTGTCCCTTCCCCCCAACCTAGCACTGACATGGCCTTAAGCTGTTGAACAACCTAGATAGGGTTAGTCACACTTTTCTTTCTTTTTTCAACTATATCAGGATGCAATGCTTAAAATCTGACTTCACCAAAGTCCGTAATGGGGTCCAATCGATGACTCCCAACCAATTAAGGTTTGTGTGGCATCGTCAAAAGGATCAAAGACCAACTCTAAAGGCTTCACCCTGACTCCAACCGACTCAAAATCAAGCACCTACAATCTGCTGTGACTTCAACATCCACCCATAACGAAACACAACCGATGACTCCCAACCAATTAAGGCATGTGGCACGTTTCAAAGGCTTTCGCCATACACCCTGACCGTGCTCTGGTTTCAAGGCAAAACTCACGACTTTATTTTTCTTTCTTCAAGTCTTGAAGATAATATTGTTTCAAATGTGGGTAACATAAACTTATCCTAGGTTGCCAACATGCTTAAGGCCTATTTATAAAGTGAAAGAGCAACAAATTCACGTACCATTGAAATAACTGAGTAAAGTAGGAATTAGCATAAGGAGAAATTCCCAAGTTGAGCATGCTGGAACTGTAAGTGACCAAAATTTGTTTCAAGCATGGAATTTGTTCTAACATAGAGGTGACAAATAGTGATTCAATTTTCCAACATGAAGCAATTCAATTGTCCAATTGTAGCAATTCAATTGTTCAATTGAAAAGAAAAACACATTTAAACATAGTGGAGGCACAAAACATGATATGTACAAAAAGCTGTATATATAAACTGAATAGTTGACAGAAATAAAATGTGGCTAGTACATGAATACAGTTAACATTAAAGTATCACCGCCTACTATGGCTAATACATAAATGCTAATTAAAATCGTGAGGCGCTGGAGCAAAGCCAGTAACTATACAAAATCAAAGAAACCTAACCACCTCACCGTACTGCGGGTGGTGGGTCCGAACCGCCGCCGCCACGGCAAATTAACATCCAATGAAGCTACATCAGCAGCGGGCCTTCACGACCAGAACATGAGGGAAGACCCGCATGGGTCATAACTGAAAGTCAACACAGAACGGCACTGGGCCAACCTCGATCCCGGGCAAATTGTAACTCCGCAAGGAGCAGAGATGACTGACTACACAAATGCATCTCTCTCGAAAGCAAGCACGGATGTACTCCACGCGAATGATGTGCCATCAGAAGGCCCGGAGTATTTGGCAGAATACGATGTAGTGTGTGGAGGAGATGGAGGAACGACTGAATGGGAGTCCTCCACTCGTGCCCGTGGGGCGCATATCATCCGTGTGGTGGTCCCCGCCCCGACCCGCACTCCTCCCCGGTCCTCGCGTGGTCGTATGTGGAAAGAGAGACAGCATAGTCATCACCCGCCACCGACATGACCAAGGGGCATCGAACCTCATCTCTAGCCCGGGCTCCGAATCCGATGCCCGAGAACATAATACAGGAGTCGCGGCATAAGTAATGGAAGACTCCTCGCCGTGCCGTGTCCTTCCGATGGACCTCCTAACCGCAAATGCAGAGCCATCACTACCGTAGGGGCTGAACCAAAATCCCCGAGATCCGTGAAAGTGGCTTCCGTAACGGCCTCTCCTCTCGCATACAATGCCGCAGAGGAATAGGCTCATGGAACAGTGGTCAATCAATGAAAGATCCGGTATGAGCCGCCCGTATAACACCGGACCAAAGAAGGTGTCTCTCGCCGTCTGCACCATCTCCCCGTGAGGCTGTGGCCCAACTCATCCTCCGACCAAGGCGGCAGGCGCGCAGCCCAAAGCCGCCAAATGCTCTGATGCTTCAGTACACCGGAAGGCCATCGACATCGAATCGAAGCTCATGTGGACTGCCTCTCCTCGATGTCATGGAGTGGTAGAACTGT
The DNA here is from genome assembly GCA_016808115.1 of Tetrastigma voinierianum. Lineage (NCBI taxonomy): Eukaryota > Viridiplantae > Streptophyta > Magnoliopsida > Vitales > Vitaceae > Tetrastigma > Tetrastigma voinierianum. Next base: position 670,553 of record JAEQBH010000741.1, on the reverse strand, counting down.
GAATAATTCACTCCTGGATAATAATATCACAAGAGCTAAAAGGTGGAGAATACTCGATCAATCGTGATAGACTCCCTAAGATCTGTGGTCGCCGCCGCGAATCCGTAGTACGACCCGATGAAACTCTCCGCAGGAGTCGCACATTCCCTGGAATTCGTGGTTCCCATTTAATAAGGTCACCAACTCGAGGCAGCGGACAACTGTGGTGATGAAGCCGTCTCTACACGACGATCGGTGACTAGAGGCCGAGAAGATGATGATCGCTCGGGGTCCGACAAAGGGCCCGCTGAGGGTCGCCCTCCTAACCCTTCCGAGGCACGTGATGGGCCCGAGGTCCCATCCGCGTGTCTCGATAACGCCGAATCCCGCAGGCTCCTCCGCACGGCGCCTGGACCGGGTGATGGTGTTGGAACTGACCGGCCGAGGCCCCTCTCTCGCGTATCAATCTCACCACACCAAGATTCGACCCACCCTGCACGCAATCCATACCGACATCGAAATAAACCAAAAGGGCTCACTCATCGAAATATAATCAGACCCCAGAAGATCGATCCGGTTCAGAGCCATCGAACCTCTTAAGCAAGTTAACAACCGGTGGCTCACTGATATAGCTAAAATCACCCGAATCCAACCAAACAAGGCTCGAGAATCGATCACCACAGGACAGGCACCAAGAAGTCGAATCGAGGCACTGCATCCCGCGCTGAAGGCTCGGGGCCGGGCAAAGGAATAATCACTCGTGCGCGTACGAGGCTCGATCACATTCCTGCCGTAATAAAAGGCGTGACCGAGGATGGTCAGACGAAACTCACGTATGCAGCCAGCAGGGCTCGGCGTAAACGCGCAGGCGTGGGTCAAGGTTACCTTGCCGACACGAACTCGCAAGAAGCTCGTGAGCATGGCCTACAGAAGTGAAGGCTTGTGAGGGGAGGTAAAATCGAAGATGCAGTGGCTTACCGGGAGGGGAAGGAATGTGAAGTGGCATTTCGATACCCTCGTGTTTATAAGACCGCTTGCGGCGTACTTAATATCTCTTCGCAAATTTTCGCTATACTTAGCGAATTCGCCTACTGACTTCGAAATCATGGAAAATTTTAAAATTAATTAATAAAATTATATGAACAAAAATTCATTACAGAAAATTTACTATATGATGCCACATTAAAAAATCCAAAAAACAAAGCATTACAATACATTAAACTGTTACTGGGGGAATGAAAATCGTTGTTAAAATTTTTAAAAACTAACTAAAACTAACAAAATTAATTAACTTAAAACAAAATAAATGCGTGGAACTCCACTGCTTTGAAAACACCGAACCGGGGCCTAATTCCGACCACTCGCGGGGGTCAAGGAGAATGATCTCCTCAACCCATGCATTAGCTGGGGCTGGCTCCATGGTTTTGGGTGACCAATTGTTGATGTGGTCCTTGTCGATGGCTTTGGAATCGATCAATCTGACTCAAGTAGCTTGGTGTTGTCGCAAGACCAAAATTTCTTCATTTTCTCGGGTCGATCACCCGTACTTCGTACTTTGTTTTCCCCGCACACCGATCAATTGAAACAACTTCATCGGGAATTTGATTTTCGCTTCTAGCAACTCATGTTTGTTACACCAAATGAAAGATGTTCAACTCCATGGTCATGTTACCAAAGGTTAATTGCATGATTCCATTCCTAAGTAATTTATTATTGCATCGCGCACGTAAATGGTCTTCCTAAGATGATTGGTACATGATTGGGTTCACTAGCAATTGGTTCAGTGTCCAAGACTACAAAATCTACTGGATAGTAGAAATTGTTGATTTTTACAAGGACATCCTCAACTATCCCCTTAGTGGATTTTCACCCGATCTATCGCCAATGATAAAGGTGATGTTGGTAGGTCAAGTTCACCTAAAACTCTAGATGCTTGTATTCCGAATACGACATTAGGTTCACACCGGCTCCTAAATCAAGCAAGGACTTTTCTATGCAATTCTACCAATATCGACTCGAAATTGTGGGAGATCCAAGATCTTTGTATTTGATAGGTATTTGCTTGATTACAATCGATATGTCTGAGAAATGCTTTCTTCAATGCCTAACCCTTCTCGACAGTAAAGATCCTTCAAAATTTCAGATAAGCAAGGACTTGTTTGATTAGGTCCAAAGTAAAGGTATGTTAACCTTCACTTGCCTTAAACCTCAAGAATGCCTCGTTGTTGAGTCGCTTTCTTCTTTCCTCTAAGTGTCAGGAAATGGAGGTGGCATACTGTATTTCATTGAATCCTCCTCTGTGAGAATATGCCTTCAGTTAAAATTCTTCTCCTCGCCTCTGATTCTTCAAATGTGCTTTGGGTATAGGTTGATAAATCTCTTTTCCACTTCTAAGGGTTATTATGGCCTTAACTCATCCATTCCAATTGTCGATGATCTTACCTCATGAATCCCTTAGATTTGGAAGTGCTCTGGGATGAAACTCCTCTCTCTTGTACTCATGCAACTTGTTGATCTTGGTGATTGAACATCGCAGGTTATCAATTTTCCGTTCGATTGCTCAAGCCCATCTATTCTCTTATTCAAGTACTTTCTACAAAGACAACTCTTCAGGCTGCATCATGCATTGATTCCCTTTTGTTCCTCAACAAAGTTGCCCACCACCTTACTCAAATTCAATACATTGTCTCTAACGGAGAAGAGGATGATGGTTGTTGTGATCAGAGGGAAACTAAATCGAGGTTTGGCACCAGGTACATAGGGGGTTGGGTCTCCATGCAAGGTCAGGTGATTCCTCCACTGAATTGTAGGTATTACCATATGGAGCATTGATTGTTGTGGCTTGTATTGTCCTACGCTGCTTCGTAACATTCCGACATCAAATCCTTCACCGCAGGCCATAGGACATGGTCTCCACCGCACACAGGATTGAAATCGTGCAAGGATTCGACCGGTGTGATTTTCACACGCATGCAACCTCTTGGTCGCTTGCTCAAGCCCTCCACTTTCTCGTCAGGCTGGAAACCTAGATCCCACATCTCTACTCTTCCAAGTGCTGCATTACATCCCACCCCCTTAGGTCGACCTGGGTGGTTTTATCCTATCCATTTCCCTGTGGTTCAGCTCATCCCAACTCCTAGAAGCTTCAGCCACATAATTTAAAAATCCATGGCTTCATCAAGATGCTTACTTAGAAAGTCTCCCCACACATAGTTTCCAAAGTTGCCCCATGGCGTGAGACATACCACCATAGAAGTGGTTCACCAACATCCAGTGTGTCAAACCCATGGATGTGGATATGCACTGATGGTTCCAAGCAAATCTTCCCAACACCGGTAAATCTCTCACCATCCGAGCCGCAAAGGTGTAAATTTGTGTCTCTTCAAATTATTGGTCTTATGAGCACCGAAGAACTTCAAGAATCTCTCGCCCCTCGCAGCCTCACCCCCAATTTCTAGACGGTTCTAGCCTCAATGAGTCGAGCCATATCTTGGCCTTCATTCTTGCAGTCACTTGAAATGCCTTTAGCTTCAAGAATCCATGTCCATCATACCTTCCTTAAAGGTAGTGCGTATCCTCCCCTCAAAATCCCTAATATGAGTGTATGGATTTACATTTTCCATACCATGATATGTGGGAGTAGAGGTATCAATAAGGCCTCACCCGCTACATCTTCAAAGATAGGAGGAATGATACAGATGGCACTAACTCTAGAGGTGGATGTGATCCCCTCATGGTCTCCATAGGCATTTGATTCATGGGGCCCCTCGTTGGCTCCTCACAACTGTACGTAGGATCCATGGTATCGTATGTACACCGACTTCACTAGCCAGCTGTTGTGTACGATTCTATGCGCCAATTCGATGTGCTCTATCCCACTCGTTGCATACACAGCTTGTTAAGCACAATTATAGAGACAAGAAAGAGCAAATAAACAACTTGTAAAAGATTAAAATTAATCCAACAACAATAAAACTCGACTGAATGGAACCCAAACCGAATCAAAACCTAAACATGCAAGATCGCGCACCTGCTAAAACTGCGCTCCCGCAACCGAGCTGCAAAAAGAGGTGAGGCAGTTACCTCTACTCTGTGATGTGGACTACAAGTACTTCAACTTACCATTTGTAGTTCGCACCATCCCCAAGAATCTACCCATTTGATTCTGCGCCACAAAGAGGCTGAGCTAAATCAACAAAATTTATATACACCTAAGTCTTACCACCGCCGCAGTCGCTTACTACAGTGATAGTTGGTCTAGTGGCCGAACACTGGATGGGTTTTCATCCTAAAAATGGCTCACAGACTGCATGAAGGTAAGGCTTTCTATCTTGACTCTTCGAATTGTGTTTCAAAACAAGTGGGAATGGTTTGGAAACTGAGAATTCAAAACTGAAAGTAAAAGGTGAAAAGTTAGCTTTGAAGATTTAGGTCACTAACTTGGCAAGTTAGGGCAAACAAGTGTCTCTGTTTTATCCTCGCGTTATGACATGCAACCTATAGTCCATGGTACAACCTGGATCTATATTTAACTAAAGAACCTCACCCATGAAGCAACTCCTATTTGAGACAATACAGTAGCATGTGCTATTGCCCTTTAAAACTCCTAACATTAAATTATCATTTCAGAGGCTCGTGAAAGATTCATCTAAATAACAACAGCAGCATCTCTCAATTGCAAGTAATCAGATCCTAAAGCAATGGAGAGTATCGCTAAAATAATAACAAGAAATGCTATTTAACCCTAATTTGAAGAACCCTTAACATGTAAATATTTATCTCGTAGGCTCAGAAGACCATCTAAAGAATCACAAGATTTCACCGAATATGTACTTCATCCTAGCATGGAAAGTATCACAAATCAATAATATCTAATGTTATAACCATGTTTTGAGAATATATGGCCATAAATACACTAATTAGCTTTAGCACATGAACAACACTTACATGCCCCACCACCAGCTTCAGCTCCCTCCTCTCAAAAGAAAGGAGGTTTAGCTAAGCATCTCTTGAGTTGTCATCCTCAAGAGGGGTGTTTGGCAGCCGAGAAAGGGAGAGAAAGAAGAGAGAGAAGAGAGAAAAGAAATAAAAGCAAAACCTAAAATAAAAGACTTTATGTACAAAATGAAAACTTACAAAATATCTTCTCCTCCTCCAAATTGTTCCAAAAATTGTTTTTTTTTTTAGGTTACAAAACAAGAGGGGCTTATATAGGCCTCCTCAAGGTATGAAAATACCAAAAACCCTATAAAATTGGCTAAGTTATAGGACAATTAAGTAATACACCAAGTTTGAGGCTGTCAGCATTAATTACAAAGCATGACGAGGCATCAATTTCTTAGGCGCAAAATCCCTCGCTTAACTAGCGAAATCACCAGCATAGCGAATGGAAAATTTCATAGAGCTGCACTGGCTTAGTTAGCTAAATCTCGCTAGCTTAGCGAAATTGTAGTGAGTAGCGAAATCCGCTTTTCAAAATGGTGCCTAGCGAACCGGTGGTCTACGAATTTGGCATTCTGCTTTAACTTATGAATATTACAACCCGCGAAATTTTCGCAAGTTTAGCGAAATTTTCGCAGGTTTAGCGAAAAATTCTGGGTTCCTGCTCTTGACTCCTGCCTTCCACTGCATCGAATTTTCTTCACTTTGCCTTGTTTTCATTGATTCTCGGGGCTGGTCGATATCAGGATCAATTCCAACTCATGATTCATCCTTTGTATTGAGATTGAACTCCAAAAAAGTGTGCAAAAGCCTACAAAACAAAGAAAATACCTCTGGAAATGGTATAAGTGTTACTAAGAAGACTAGAACACTCAATCAGAGAATGACATGATTAATGCAAAAAGCACTCAAAACCTATCTAATATAGGTCTAAAAATTGCACTTTTTGGGCATTAATCGAAGGCTACGAGGCTAGACTCACTCCTCCTTTAGCTCTTTATCAGATTTTTGCTTCTTTTACACTTGATATTTTTCTCGTTTTTTTTTTTTTTTTAACAACCTCTTTTGATTTTCTCAACTTAACTCATTTCAATTATCTGAGTTATTCTTCCTATGGAAAATAACTCCCCAAACTTGCTACTCACCACATTTCTCAATTATGTTCAAATCCTCATGTTATGGGTGAGTTCGTCTTTATCGAGGATAGTGATGTATAGGAAGGTTATTGGCTCTAAACTTGGTTTCTTTTATAAACGTAATTTTGGCTTTTTAAGGCTCAACATCTAGACTAGAGGAATATGCATATGCATATTATCAGGTTAATAAAGGCACAATCTTTCCAATGATGGCCCATATCATTTCAATTGTCAGGTTACCTATTCTGCCTCAAGCACAATGTACAAGTTCTAGAACCTATGGAGATCAAAATTAGATGGATTCTCATAAACCTCTCTGAACTTAAGCAAAACAAATTTTCAAGGGTACTTAGTGACCACGTGCATGGATTTTGAGAAACCAATGACTAAATAGCCTATTAAAGAGATAACTCATTAAGCATTAAGTCCTATTATCTCTAATATTGTCCATATGCCAAGGGTTCACAACAACTCCAAGCATTAATGGATTCTCATTTATGGTCCTTATTGACATCACAACAACTCCAAGCAAAACTCAATTAACTCAATAAACTCTAACTAAAAAAAAAAAAATATACCAAACTAAGATGTAAGTTAGGAAGCATCAAACAAAGTCATTATCCAGAAAAGCACCAGAAAATTTCATCCTCAAAGTTGTCATTTGCAACATGTGGGGTGTGACATGATAAACTAACCAAAATAAACACTCCCCAAACTTTGAGATGAACATGATCGAAATGTCTAGCAATGAGCAAAAGGAAGCACAAAGTAAAAGGAAATAAAGAGAGTTGGAAAAAGTGAACTCCCCTCAGAGTCTCGCCACTTTGAATAGAACCTTGATGATTTTCAGACAATGACATTGGTGTACTACCCCTTGATACACTCTTTTGCTTCTTTGGAGCCATGAAAGTGGCTTTATCATTTTCTCAAACACTTGGTGTGCATGCAAATTACTCCACAATCAACAATGATCCACAAAGAACCAAAAACAAACAACCAAGCATACAAATTTTCTTCCATTGTAATTCCTCTTTGATGCTTGGAATGATGGATGGAAAATTGGGGTCTAACAAAAGTATAAGTTTGTGGGCTTGTGATGGGTTTTGAAGCTCAAGATGATGGAGATGGATTGAGAATGTGATTTAGGATTTAGTGATGGAGATGAATTTTGAAAGTGGTTGGAAGTTACAAGGGTTGAGGGAAAGAGCATGGCAAGATAGAGTATAAAGTAAGGGAAGAAGAAAAATGGGTTTTAAAGGGTTAAAAGCCTTTGTTGCGGATCGTGGTGCTGGTCACGTCAAGCACCCCGCTTTAGCACCCCCCGCTTTTTATCCAACTTGTTATACTCATATCTCCTTCATTTTAGCTCTAATTGGATGTGTAAGGACTCGTCTGAAAGATCTTTCAATTTAGAATGTGCTCATGGGCCGAGGTGAACTATTTGGAGCCTCAATCAATACAGAAAATCAGAATGTTCAATGCTGTCCAAAGGTGATGATTTCTTGACCTCAGGGTTCTCCGCTTGTCTCTTGCCCATATCACTCGCTATCCTCAAAAGTCCTTCATGCTTATATTCTCAAAATTCCTCCAATAGAAACCCTAATGCTTATTCATGCTTAAAATCATCTCTTGTCTTCACCCTCCTAAAGCATGATCATGAACCTTCCAACTTTATATTTCAATTAATTTGGTTCTTTCTATCTCAAAAAACTCAAATTTGATGAACAACTTCATTCCATTTTTTTTTCACACTTCAAGCACTATAATTACATCAACCACTTTCCAACTTCTTGCCTTCGCTGCAAACTAGTCATGACAAATATGTTGAGCTTCAAACTTATCTTATTCTCAAAACACTAACAATAAGAAACACCGCCGAATTTCATCCCAAGAGTAAAAAACAGCAACAAATAAAATAACTAAAAAAAATAGAAAAGAAAAGAGAATGGATAGAATCCTTATTACTTAGATTAGGTTGCTCCCAAGAAGTTGCCCGCTTTTAGAGTCCACCTAGACTCATTGAAAAGTACTAGTGCTTCCATATGACCAATCATTCATCTTGAAAAGCACTTCCTTCATAACTATCTGTACCAAGGATGTTTTCTTTTCTCGACCTGAAAAGGGACAAACTCAAAATCCCCTTTAATTATGGCTTGTGGTTCAGCCACAATCTCTTCAAAACAGTCCCATCTATGTGGATGCAGATGTAAAACACATTTACGCTTGCAGGACTGCTCAAATTTGTGCTCCTTTGATTGAAGCAAGCCGCACTTTCTACATACGGCTCTTTTCGTCTGGCCAAAGGTAATGGTCAGAAGATTGAATCTTGCTTTCTCTCACCCACAAGAAAGGTGAGCTCCCTCTGATGTCAATCCATACCGGGCTTCGGCGAAAGAAGTGGCCTTCTTTAGTATATGAGAATTTTGTAGATCCTCTCAATGCCCTGTCACAAAATCCATGGGGAAGGTAAATGTACAATCTTCACTAAAACAGTTTTCTTGGCAGCCATTACTTGACTTACTTCTTCAAATTTTAGTTTATCCAATAATGACTCTTCATCATCTAAGTTGTTTAGGAGTGCCTTGTTCTCAATTTCCAACTCATTTTCACCTTCTTCCACAGATTTCAGGATAGGAAATTTCGCACACGCCCAAAGGAGTATCACCGATCTACTGGGATTTGGCAAAGTGTTACTAGGAGAGGTCTTAGAGAATTTTTCCTGAATGTCGGGACCAAGTGTCCTATTCGAGCTTATGTTAGTTTTTCAATCTAGCACTAGTGTTGACTTAGAAGGCATCTAACCGAAATTTCTACTCATGAAGATTAATCATTTTCGTCTTTCCATGTAGATAAGTAACCGCTTCCTTAACAGAGACAACTCTTCTTCCACTTGAAATGTGGATTTGAAATCCCTTGATAAGGCAATACCCTTGTTCCATGAGTGAGTCATTGTGAATTCTTCGTCCAATTACGAAGAAGTAGTCTTCAAGCTTGGCTTCTATGGAGGCAAATCTATCTTCTATTGAATGTTCCTCCATAAGTACCAACAAATAAGAAGAAACACAAAAGAAAATAAAGTACAAAATACTAATAAAAAAAAATTAACTAAGAAACAAATCACAACCAAAAAGATAAAAATAAAATAAAATTTGCCTAAATTAGCAAATTACCCGTTCTTCAAAATGCCAACTTCCAATGAGAGAAAGTGAACCGTGCCAATCCCCGGCAACGGCGGCAAAAACTTGTAAAGACCAAATGACATACACCAATTTATGACATCATTACCAAAGGACTATTATCTAATCCCCGGCAACGGCAACAAAAACTTGTTAAGAGACCAAATGATGTATATGTGAAAATATGGCCAAGGGAGTGAATGTGGTAAATACTCAAAAACTGATTTGAAACAAAAGTAAGTGTACTCAAAACTAAAATGAAAAAGTGCATACTAACACTAACCCCTTTCCGCAAGTGCACGGGTCATACAGTAATAAAGTGGACTCTGTGAGTCCGACACACCACGAGGATTGGAGGTTCTCTCTAATTGGAATTTGATCACCCCGATTATAAGGGCTCTTCACTATTTAGGCGACCAAGTAGGATGTCAAATAAAATCAGTTTAATTGAAACAAAAACTGATTTAAAACTAATCCTAAAAATCTACCAAATAAACAACTACTTAATTCTAAAAGCAGTAAGGAAGAGAGTCATTTAGGGATGGGGGATAATTATTTACAAACGCTTGTATTTCCATGAAAGTGCAACATTTGTGAGTTGAATGCCGGATTTGGCTCAAAGAGCAATGTAGTATAGCTCGATTTCTCCATACAATTCATACATTTCACTATCTAACACACCATATTCCTTTCAGACAAATGGGTCTAAATAGCTACTTAAAAATTTGGCACTCTTTAAGATTTGATTGTTTTTCTTTTTCAATACTTCACAAATCCATTTCAGATCAAGAATTCCTCATTTCATGGGACAGGATAATGCAAGCCTTCTCCAATGTACTGTATCTCGCCCTTCAAATCTAATAAAATTTCTCATCTCCTTGATTATCTTGCTAACACGGATCAAGATCCATTCATCGACTAAGGAGAAACCTCTGACAACTAAATTGATACATCATCTAATACCAATCCTAACACCATGAGTAAATTAGTGATCCATCAAAGTAAATTTTCGTGAGTTCATTAGTTCCAAGATATTAGTCTAACATACCCCTAAGTTACCACTCTTACCTCAAGAATTCCATCTCTCGTGTCACCGTAGGTTCTAGAAACTGAGCGATATGTTCTTTTTCTGCATAAGCTACTAATATTCCAACAATTCATTATACTAACAAAGTACTAATTATATCAATTCAAGATTCAAACCTACAAAATAATCGAAAAACTATAAATCAATGTTCAACAATTAAACCCCAACCCTAAAGGGTGTTTAATGTTCCATTAATGGATTCCAATCATCACTAATCAAACAAAAAGCAGAAGAAAGAATTAATAGAGTAAGAGGAAAAACTTATATTTGAAGTGAATTTTCGCCATTGAAATAAATTGAATATCCGAAAGTACAACAACGAAATCTCTTCAATAAAATAAGAATCATTCAAACTACTCTAAGATCTATTAAAAATAAAAAAATCATAAAAGAAAACTAAGAAAAATGGGCGCTTTAGAGAGTAAATCCGCATTTTTAGCTTCAATCTTGTCCTGAACTCTTAGTGAAATCCAATCTCTATTATACACACGGAAATCTCTTCAATAAAGAAATATGCTAAAAATTACTCTTATCTAAAAGAATAAAATCAGAGAAAAAAATCTCAGTGTGCCAAAGGTGTCTAGAGAGAGAAACCCCATGAGAGAGGCTCTCCAATCTTCCTGCTTGCCTCTTTACCTAAAAACGAGCATATATATAGTCCTGTGCTGAATTCAGTTTGAAATTAGGTCAAAATATCACTTTTCGGCCTTTAGGTTTCAGCATTTTTGGTCGCGACCAGTTTTCCGTCGCGACACTACTTCCCGTCATACACCATTTCTAGACAAGAACTTGTTTTTCTTCTCACCTTGCTCAGGCTTACAACTTCCTTCGCTTTAACTCCTGATCAGTGAGCACTCGCTGCTGGAAAGCCTTGAATGCAGAATGCAGCCATGACCGAACTTGAACCATTTGATGTTCCAGATGGCATAAAAATTAATCTCCCAAAGAGCGCGTCAGACCTCGCTGACTCTTGTTTCAAATATATTGCCTTATTTCTTGCCAAATCACTTGTTTTTCACTAATAATCCTAAAAACCAAGTTTAGAGGAAATTTTATGAGTTTTACATGAATATGGATATAAAATCGCAAATAGCATGTGAAATGAATCCCTAAACAGATGAGTTTTGCACTCATCATCATGACAAAGAATTCGACTTAGCTAATTCTTCCGCTTTTCTTATTGAAATTATCTCCTTTTCATTTAAAACCTACAAAACAAAAAGTTGGTGAATATTCCATAATTCACATAAAACGAACTCTACAAACTTCTAGAATATGCCGTAAAAAATAGATTAAAATAGACGAGCTTAGACTCATAAATGAACAACCTTAAAATTTTTTAGTTGTGGATTTTGAATGTGCCACTTTTATTTAGAGACTATTCTGAATGGGTTAAACATTGTGATCGATGCTAGAGAATGGGCAACATAAATAGAAGAAATGAGATGCCTTTGAAAGGAATCCTGGTGGTGTAGATTTTTTATGTATGGGGGATAGCCATCATGGGACCTTTCCCACCATCATTTAGAAATATGCAATTCTCCTTGCTATGGATTATGTATCCAAATGGTGGAAGTAAAATAGTTTCGTCCTTAAATGATGGCAACATAGTGGCTCTGCTTATCTTAAAAGTTAACATCTTTTATATAGATTTATTTCCCAAGGACAATTATTAGTGATATAGTTTCATTTTGCAAACAAGTTGTTCAAAACTTTCTGAGTAGATATGAGCCGACATGTTATGGATCGTTTATCACCCTTATTTAAATGGTAAGGTAAATTTCAATAGAGAGAGAAGAATATATTGAAAAGACAATAAGCATAAGTAGAAAAGTGACCGCTTAGTAAAGCTTAGATGATACATCAGTGGGCTTTCAAGATCGCTTATAAGTCTCCGATTGAATGTCCCATACAGATAATATTTTAGTTTCCTCATACCTACCTCTTGATCTTGAATATAAGGCAATGTGGAGCAATCAAGAAGTTGAACTTTGATTTCCAAGATGTTAAGGAAAAGAGACTACTTTAGATGAATGAACTAGAGGAGACTCCGAAATGAAGCCTATGACAATGCTAGGATCTACAAAGATAAGACCAAGAAATGGCATGGCCAGAGGATACTGAGAAGATAATTAAAAATAGGAGAATCGGTCCTCTTGTACGACAAGGCTTAGACTTTTTCTAGGAAAACTCAAGTCAAGATGGAGTGGTCTCACACAAGAGTTGCATCACGCATTTCTGGGAGCAAGAATGATTGGAAAACCACTGAAATGAGTTCAAAGAAATTTTACTTCGAGGCTAAAACATTGCCTCGAGGAAGACCAATCAAGAACAGCCTCTGCATTCAATAGCTCAAAAGAATTGCTTCAAAAGAGAACACATCATAAAGAATGTCTAGCTAAAGACTAAAATTGAGTGGCTACTTGGGAGGTAACCCAAGAAACTTTTATTACTTTATAGTTTGATTTGATTTCATTCAGTGTGTTTTGAATAGTTTAGTTGGTAGAGTAGTTTTGTTAGAGTTTATTTGCAACTTATGCAGTCAGATTTTGTTAAATTTCAGGACAATGAAGCTGCAAAGAGATATGAAGTTCAATGGAAAGCACTTTAACCCAAACTCCATGATGCAGTGTTTACTACACAGGGGAGTCTAATTCCCTAACTTGTTCTTTTAGGAAAATGCACATTCTAAGTTTGAGGGAGTGTAATTTTTTTATTTAGAAATTTCATAGTAGCTCATTATTCCTTTGTTGAATTTTTAGTTTGAATAATTTCTTCAATACAAAGAATATTTAGTGAATATCACTGAATTGAGAACATAAGCCTTATTTTCCATGCTTGAATTGAGACACTTATTTCTTGTTAAATTTATATTCACAAGCATGAATAGAGTAGGTAGAAATGAAGAGGTGGAAAACAAATAAAATTCTGAAAGAAGAAAATGCCTTCTCAATGTCGTGAAATTGTAAATAGCAATGTTGCAACATCGACTCCAAAAGTTCCCTAATGTCGTGACATTCAAATACAATGTCGTGACATCACCCCCAATGTCGTGACATCAACTTTACGTAATCACGACACGGGTCAATGTCACATTTAGTGGGCTCGTAAGTCTTATCAATGTCGCGATATCAACACCTCAATGTCGCTGATATCTGACTTCAAATTCTACCTATTCAAAGGAATGCTTAGTGTAAAATTGAAAATCAAAACCAAATCCTTCAAAATCCCTGAAACCTAATTCCTTTCCACCCAAAAACAACCAAGAGATGTCAACCCAACCCTCCAACTCTAGATAAAGGTGTTCATCGTTGAGGATAAACTTATGATAGAGGAGCTGAAAGTAAGAGAACCAGAAACTCCGCTTCGAGAGTGCGAGGGAAGAGACTGAGATAGAGGTAGAGGCAGGAGACGCCATACTATTGTACTCTGACATGGGAGTAGACGCTTTCCATAAACATCTCGCGAAAAAGGGGTTTATAGAAGAGAGAGGCTTCGAGAGCCAGAGCCTTCTGCCAACAAAGAGAGCGCAGGTCAGGAACGGTGAGCCAAAGACATTGAGCCGTGTAAGGGGCCCTCGGAAAGAATTTTACTCTAACCTTGGTGAAAGGAAGACCTTAACATGCTACATCAGTAGGGAGATTTGGCCCTTTGAAAGGGCCATTTCCAACTTCTTGGGATCAGAGCTATAGGAGATCGCTCAAAGATACGAGCAAACCTCCAAAGGGGTCATGACATCGAAGAAATCGCCATGGAATTGATTGGAGGATGAGGAGAATGGTAGAGGACGAAAACCATTTCCAATGCTTACTTGAACCGAGGAGACCTCACTGAGATAAATAAGGTCCGTCAATTATGTCTTAAAACCCTCAAAACATGTCTCAACTATGAGACAAGACCGTGCACTACTCTTGTATGCACTGGTCAAGGGTTATAATTGAATGTGGGGAGGATCATTGAACAGTCCATCCTGGACTATGTCAATGATAAATTTTCTAGAAACAATCCCCACTTTGCCTTGATTACTTTACTGTGCATCAAGGGGGGTGTCACATTTAGTGAGGCAGAGAAGGAAAGATGCCCAAAAGCTCCCCCTCTCACTCTTACTGGAATCACCAAAGGTCCAGTAGAGAGTGAAGAGGGTGAGAAAAGAAGGAAAAGAAAAAGAATAGTGGAAGTGCCCAAGGAACCAATCCCTACAAGTGAGAATGAAGAAGTGATCCACAGTGAATAAAGGAGGCTTAAGTTTATTTAGAGTAGCTATCCCCACTCACAGCACAGAAATACCAGCCTAGCTGCACTGAAAACAAGAGCAAGGCAGAGCTGAGAACAAGGAGAGTAAATAATTTTGAGTCACACTTTTACCGTGAAATACAGACATTTGTGGGCAAGAGGTGAACCCATAAGAGAGGAGCTTAGTGGAGAGACAAACTATCCGGATGAGCAAAGGCAAAAACAAAAGAGAGAATAGTTTAATACAAACTAATAAAGGACACTGAGTGAGAGATAGAGCCAGCCAAGAGAGCACAAAGCTCTTAGAGCCGAATTTAGAGAAAGAGAGAGGTTTTCCCCAATGAATAAATAAGAGTGGACCTGTGGAGTCACAACATCCCGGAAATAAAAAGAGAATGAGATGGAGTAGAATTTTCTTCAAAAAGCATATGCCTTCAGGTACTTATACAAGGAACATCAAAAGGAAATCAAGGCCACCACCCAGATGAAGGATGAAGAACTGGAAGCCCCCCTGAACTACAAGGAGAAGCTTTGTACAGAGAGCCTAGACATGGTGAATGCTAACATGATTAAGATGTATAATGCCCAAGGTGAATTTGAAGTCATGAATTCTAGGAGACAAATGAGTTGACAAAGCACGCCATAATGTTGTCTGGGTTGATAAACTAATAGATGGGAGACACAAATAAAGAGCAAGACCCCAACCTTCTATCTCTAAATACATTCCTTCAAGCTAGTTACCGCATGAACCAAGAAATCTAAAACCCTCCAAGTCCCCAGAAAGGAAAAGAAATAACTTCTATCAGATTCTTCTTTTCTCTCTTTGTAATTCGGGCCTTTGTAATTGTTTTCAATTCATAAATGAATACTGCTTCAAAATTGTGTCTAATTGTCTTTCCTTCTTCTTGTTCTATTTATTTCCTTTCCATGTTAAACTATGCAAATAATTAAAAATAATAAATGCTGAGTTTGTGTGTCACTTTGATGAATAATTGAGAATTTAGTTGTTCTGAATGCATAATAACTGAGATGAAAAAGACAAAAGGCTAAAATATCATGAAACCGCAAGGCCATAAGTTCTACGTCATGACAATGAGTTGTGATGTCACGACATCGCCTTTGCCGCAGCCTGGGCAGGATGAAGTCGACAAACGCGACAATTGCAACTCCCGTTTCTAACACTCACCGATATCACGACATTGAATTTATGTAAAGACATTTTCCACACGATGTCTTGACATTGGATATCTGATGTCGCGACATTGCTGCCTTTGCTGTATAATGCTGATTTATGCTTCTTTTCCTTAATTTCTTGTAAAACATAAATCTGGGTGAAGACTCCATAATTTTACATTACATCAACTTTTGAAGCCTTAAATATGTATGAAAATGGGCTTAAAATGTATTTAGTTTTTTAGATCATTAGAAATGAAGAAAAGATTGCACCAAAAGATGTGCAACAAAGAAAATAAGAAGTTATGATACAGTTATAGAGTACTTTGAATTGCATATTTTTCTCTCTGCACTTAGAAGCTTTCCTCACTAATTTTAAGTATGTTATGAGTATTTTTCATGGTTTCATTATAGTCATGCTTGGTGAAGCAAAGAAGGGGAAAGTCCACACAAGAAGAAAGTCTATTATTGCGTATCACTATTACGATATTTAACCACTCAAAGAAAAGCGAGCTACTAGCTATAAATAAATGTCTATCACGCAACGCCCGACGAGCATCTGAATTTAACTCTAAATTTCGCTACAACGGTCAGAATATCAGAGAGGGCCTTATTTTACATATTAATCTGGCCACCCGCTACAAATAAATGATTCAAGAAGAGCTATAGTGATGAGTAAACTCATCTATTTTTAAGGCCATTTTTCATATATATTTGAGGCTTAAAAGTTCAATTTAATGCAAAATTATGGAGTCTTCACTCAAATTTTTGTTTTACAGGGATTTAGAGAAAATAAGAAAAATAGAAAAAAAGGCTAAAGCGGGAAATTCTAAATGTCATGACAAATTTCACCTTTGTCGAGACAAAACTCAAGGCAATCAACAAAAGAAATGTCACAACAATCGGAACCCTCTCATGACAAATATTGATAAGAGTCCTTAAGGAAGCAGCATAAACTTTGTCACAACATTTTCGAACTTTATCGGACATAGCTACGCGTAAGACATCTAGAAGAATGCTGCCACCCAACGCTTGTCGCAACATACATGTGAAGAGGGCAAAAAATTATCCCGACATATCGCAACTTTGTCTCGACAAAGAACAAGGCAAATGGCAAGAGAAAAATTGTCACGATAATAGAAGTATGTCACATAAAGATGAGCAAAACTCCAGAAGAAACATTGCAATTATTTCGCGACATAGCAATGATTGTCGCGAAAAAACAAAGGGCAGACTGAAGAAGGAATGTTGCGACCTGTCATCCAAGCAGAATACTAAGGAGTTAGACAACCTGATGTGGAAGCCAACAACTTCGAGCTGAAACCAGCTTTGATCACAATGGTTCGAAGAAGATCAATTTTACGTGCCACCGCATCGAGGACCCTAATGAGCACTTCTACAGATTCCTCAGATGGCCAATACTCGTAGTTGAATGGTGTAAGACCAGAAGGATCGTCGCAACTCTTCCCCTTCCTCGAGACATCGCAGCCTACCTAGCCTCGACTCCTACCATACGCCTGAATACTGGGAGGAGCCGGTGAAGCTTATCTGCATATTCTTCCCTTCTCTCACCTCCGAGATAAAGAATGGTGATTAGTGTGTCTAATAAGGGGGAAGATTTAAAGCCTACATACAAATTGGGAAAGGTCTAAAAGACTATCAAGAGACGTGCCCCATGCATGGCATAGATCTCAAGACATAAATGGACATCTTCTACCACTCCATGAACGATACCTCCAAGGGTATTATTGATGCTTCTTGCTGTGGAGCATTCAAAATAAAAAGTGCAGAGGAGGCAAGGGACTTGATAGAGGACCTGGCCAGATGCAATATGAAGAATCCATCTGAATCTTTAGGGAGTAACAACAAAGCAAAGAGGAGTGGGATCATTGAACTTAACAAAATGACATCCATGGAAGCAAAGTTAGATGCAATCATGCACCAGATGGATAGACAAGAGAAGAGGTTGCATTCTACTCATTAGATAGGAGCAATAAACAGAGAAGGAATGAGAAGAAGTGCTGAAGGACTAGCTGAAGAGGATCCCTACCAGGTTGAGGAGGCCAAATACTTGAATGAACAAAGGAGCTATCATTTCAAGCCTAATCTCAACTTACCTACACACTATAATCCCAAGATCAGAACCATGAGAACTTCTCATATGGCGAGGAGCAACACAGTGGCTCCACGACATGGGCGCACTACTAGCAAGTATCGCCCAACAAGGTTCCAACAAAGCAGCTAGCGAGAGGGCGTAAAATGAATATCGTGGTCAAAAGAGGGCTCAGATTTTGAAGAGAAGATGTCACCATGGGGATAACAAGCCGATAAACCTCCATGAATGTAGTTTAAGAGTTGGAAAATTTTCAAATCCAACATTCATATGTTTCAAGCAAACACAAGTGCTTCACTAAAGAACCTGGAAACACAAGTAGGGCAGCTGGCCCTGAATATGCAGAACCAAAACAAGAGTGCATTCCCTAGTGACACTTTAAAAAACCCAAAGGATCAAAGATGGCAATTCAATGGAGAAGTGGGAAGGAAGTGAAAGAGGCGTTAAAAGAAAATAAGGAAAAGACTGATGAAGAAAAAGAAGAAACTGGAAGAAAAGAAGAGAAGAATATGTCAGAAAAGACAACAAATGCAGAAAAGCAAAAGCTAACCGAAAAACTGAGAAGAGCCGTGAGCTAAAATGTATGAGAAAGTATAAGCTTACACACCAAGAAGGCTATTTCCTCGTGAGGCTTCGTATGCGCGAGGAAGAGAAGTTTTCTAAATTTCGAAATATTCAAAGAAAATAGAAATCAATATTCCCTTTCTAGAGGCAATCAATCAAATGCCGAATTATGCAAAATTTCTCAAGGAGATACCTGAGTACGAAAAAGAAGACTCCATGAGAAGAATAGGTGAACTTGACTCCGCCACTAGCGCTTATCCGCAGAAGTCTCCTAAAGAAAATGAAGACCTGGTGCAAAGCCTTTACCATTCCGTTCCATGGAAATAATATGTATTCAAGAAGGCCTTATGCGACTCTGGTGCTAGTATCAACTTGATGCCTTTATCAATAGTGCAAAGATTGAGTCTGGGGGAACTCATCCCAACAGCAATTACATTACAGATGGCTGATAGATCCCATAAAGACGCACTGTATGTTCTCGAAGATGTGCTTCACAAGGTGGGGAAATTTATCTTTCCAGGGACTTCAGGATCAAGGAAAATGGAAGAGGATACCTTAGTTCCTATATTGCTAGGGAAGACCCTTCTAGCAAATCGGAGTCGCTTTGATAGATGTGCAAAAGGGTGAGTCAATTTTAAGTGGGTGAGATGAAGCAAGTGCACTTTAACCTTAACAAGAGCTCGAATAGCCTAATGTTGATGCAGAGATTTGTATGGTCAGAGAAAATGCGAGTCCCATTAGTGTCGAATCGAATTCGATTGTAATCTTCACCATTCTATCAATGAAATTGAGATGAATTTCCAAAGATTCGAGAGTATTTGACATGAATTATTGCCTTCCACTGGCAAAACAAAGAATCGCCTGGCTTCCCAACGAAACAATCAAGAACTTGTATGCAGCAAGGAACAGAAAGCTGTTGAACAAGAGACTAGTGTATAAGGGTTAATATTAAAAGAATTGCCCACTCACTTGAAATATGCTTAGAACTGTAAAAGAAAACTAAGAATCATATTACCGTATCGACCGAAATCAAGAACAAAAGCTGCTGCAAATTATGAGAAAGTACAAGGAAGCTATTGCTTGGTCAATTGAAGATCTAAAGGGTATTAGTCCCTTCATTTGCATGCACAAAATATTGTTGAATGATGATGCAAAGACTTCTATTGAACACCAAAGGAGGTCAACTCGTATCAAAAACGGCTCGAACGCAGTGCCTTAGTGATATGCACACGACAACTCTGCGAGCCCAGCTGATCGCACCCAAATAGTGCACATTGAGCCTTGTTTATAAAGCGTGCTCTTATGCGCTGCGGTACTAATCGACTTCAATAACCCAATCTCGACATATTCGAAGTTCCGTTTTGCTGACTGATCACATTTTCAGAAGTTATTTTAGTAGTTTCAGTCAAAAGCCTCATATGATTCCCGAATTTGACTTTCGAGCACAATGAACCCGGGAAATGAATCGAAGACTCATGATCAACCTAAGTGGAAATTGGAGACTTATTGGAAGATTGAAGGAGCAACCGTGGAATTTTGGGGTTGTAAAATTTGGCAACCTGCAAATTTCGCAGGTTGCCAATTTTTGCAACCTCTCACCCGCACTCACCCGCCTCCTAACTCGCTGATCGCTGGTTTAATACAAGCTCGCCTCTTATGTAATTTTGATTCCTTCAATTACACTTTTGTAATTTCCTCTTATAGAGCCTATATAAGCTCACCCATGCTTGTAATCGCAGATGCTTAATCAATTCAATCAATCGCCAAGCACAAAGCCTCTCCTTCCCTACCGCTGCGATTTTCTTCTTCCCCTTACTTTCTTATTGGTTACAAACACCCTCGATGATGATAAATCAAGGGATGCTCGCCAATCTTCCCGATCCTGAAGGGAAGGCCACCGGGTGTTGTTTTTAGATTTAGCTACATGTTCTCACATGTTAATTCACGCTTCAGGTTAGGTATTCAGGCCCCGCTTAACAATGAGGCCAAAATCCCTTTAAAGATGCTCTTTGCACGTGTACGGCAAGCCAGGCTCAATGAACCCTCTCTCCACAGATCCACCGAGGCCCTAGCCTAGCTGTCCCCAGTCATCGTGGGGGTAGGGTTTTTGAGATGTGTTTTAACTGCAAGGGACATTTTTGCCTAATGAAATGCTAACTCTCAAAAAGGAAAGCTCTTAGGGTTTAGGTTTTATAGTTAAATGAAGATCCGATTTGGGAAATGACTATATGTCATGCTCCCAAATGCGAGGATATAGACCCGAGTACATGTTGGTTAACCTAGAACAACACTAAGCCTGGCCCGAGACTTTCAAGGACTCTCTTTAACTTTTTACTTCATTTATTTTAGCTTGCAACCATTCACACACACTGTTTTCCACGCACCCTTTTAATACAAGGAGAAAACACCATTTTCAATGCACTGTAACTCCTCTCTCACTAAGAAAACCCATCCTTGTGTTCGACCCTAGAGCCACTATAATGCAGTAGCTTTGCTACGTCAGTAGTAGGAATCCTAGGTTATAATGGTCGATTCCAACACCCACCTCGACCTAGAAACGAATCAATCACACTGGCTGCGGATGGTGCCTCATGAAAGAAAACAGTTGAAGCTGTGGATTCACATCACAAGTATTGATGCTATCTCATTTCTTTTTTATTTTATTCATTTTTCCCTACTTGTAGTTCAATCGTTGCGGAATTGAAATCTCACCCGCAGGGAGTTTGGAAGATCGTGCATCAAGCATTATTGTTTTGATTTTAGCTAAACAATAACCTTTTGTCAGTCTAGTTTTTGTTGGTTTCTTGCTTTGTGGTGTGATCATAGCAAAGCCATGCAAAGGGGGACGTAAACACCGCAGGCAGATCGAGAGGCTAAATGCTTCGAACAAGAAGGCTGTAGCTAGCCCACACACCACCGATGGAGATTCCACCTGGGGCTACAGTCACAGAGCAACAGGGGCTCATTCCAACCCAATGCATATAGATCGATGAGGGATCACATTCACCCACCAAGGGTGAGTGCACCCTCATGCATAATACCCCCTACAGAGGATGTGGCAGTAAGACCCTATTTGGTGCCCTTGCTCCCGACCTTTCATGGTGAGGAAAACGAAAATCCATACACTCATATTCGGGATTTTGAGGAAGTTTGCACAACTTTCAAGGAAGGTGCATTCGATATGGACTTGCTAAAGCCAGCGCTTTCCCTTTAAACTCAAAGATAAAGCCAAATTCATGACCACTAAGGCTGCTGACCATCGTATCCGGACCTGAGTCACAGGTCGAATTCCTTCGGGCTAGTTCAGTTGCCTGGCAAGACCAACAACCTCGAAGAGGAAGATCTACACCTTTGCGCCTCTCAAGACAATGAGATTTTATCAATGTTGGGAAAGGTATCGAGACCATCGCTGCACGCCCTCATCACGGTTTTGATACACGGATGTCAGAATCATTCTACGATGGAACGTCCCTTTCCATGTGAAAAACAACTCTAGACCATGGAGGGACTTCCTTAGCAAAAATCCTGATGAAGCCATGGACTTCTTGAACTATGTGGCTGAAACTTCCAAAGGATGGGATGAGCCGAATCCAAGGGAGGTAGAGAGGATTAAACCAATAGTGAACCCGAGGGGAGGCATTTATGCACTGACAGAGGAAGTGGAATTAAAGGCTAAGTTGTCCACCCTAAGCAGAAGGATGGAAGAACTGGAACAGAGAAACCACCAGGAGGTACGGGCAGTGGCTGAGGCATCTTTGCCTAGCCAACCATGCTTCAATTGCCAATCTACTACCATCAAGGGAGAATCGGTCCACTTCCCCTCGCAGCGGGATTTAATGGTTGAAAATGCAAATGTCGTAGGCCAAAATAGGGCCACCAAATGATGCCCAAAGATGGTAACACTTATAATCCCAACTGAAGAACCACTCAAACTCGTCTGAAGCCTAAACCCCTGTGATATGTGTACTCCTGGGAGCACATCAACAGCAGTCAAGATGGGTCCACTCAAGAATAAAGCAGCCTACCAACTTATCACCGTGGAGCAAGCTTATCAAGTGAATTTGAGCAAGGTGGTAGGGAATTTCCTAGTGAGAGAAGAAAACTATCAATGCTCGATAAAACCAAAGAATAGAAAAGGTAGAAAGCTCCTATGTATTAAAGAATCAAGGGCTTCAAAAAGTCAAACAAGAAAATTTATACCATATAGTCATCCATCAATAGCCTAAACAATCAGCAACAAGTGTAGGAGAAAGGAGGTTCCTCCCCAAACACTCGCCTAACCCAGGAGTACATGGAACTGCTTCCTCGTGAGCCTACCCCAAAAATGGATGAAGTCTGGCCATTATCACTTTAAGGAGTGGTAAGGAAATCGAGTAGCCAAAGTGTCCAAGCCTCGTGAAACCCAGAGAATAGTGAGGAAGGGGAGCTCGGAACACATATTCATCAAAGAAGACGATTTTGATGAAAGAAAGCATGCCCCCCCCCTTCCCCACCATTTACCAAGCACCGAGGCAAAGAAGGCTTCTACAAGAAGGCATCCTGTAGGTGTCATGTGTTAAGGTGAACATCCCCCTGCTTGATATGATCAAACAGGTTCCAACTTATGCTAAATTTCTTAAAGATTTGTGCACAGTCAAAAAGGGGTTGGGCATTAATAAGAAAGCCTTCATGACTGAACAAGTCAGCTCTATCATCCAGAGCAGAACCTTGTTAAAATACAAAGATCCAGGATCCCCCACCATCTCAATCAACATTGGAGGGACATGCATAGACAAGGCACTGCTGAATCTAAGAGCCAGTGTTAACCTACTTCCATATACAATGTATAAGTAGTTAGGCCTGGGAGCCAAGCCTACTAACATCACCCTATCCCCTACAGATCACAAGAAAAGTACCAAAGGATAGTGGAGGATGTCTTGGTAAAGTGGATAATTTCTATTATCCGTTGATTTGTGGTTCTGACATGTAACCACGTATGCAGAGCACTCACCAAGTGCCCATCATACTTGGGAGGCCATTTTTCGCACAATTAATGCCATAATCAACTACCTGAATGGATTATTGCATCACCTTGAAACATAATTTGTCAACATTTTTCTATCCGAGTAACAGGATAAGCCAAATCGAGGACAAGGAGCGTAAGTCACAGTCTCGCCTAGGTGGCAAAAGTGAAGGGAGTTTCGCATTCACAAACTCGCAAGAAAGATTAATTGGTATGCGCCAACACGGCGATCAACTCGCACTAGCCGCCCCGCACGCCCATGCCACCAGCACCACCAGACATCATAATGCTTGACATTCAGGAGCAGAAGTTGGATTCAACTGCAGTACACCTCACTGCATGCATGGAGGAGCCTCCTCCTTTTATCCCCTCGAGACCTCTTATCTAAGATATCGAGTGTCCCTGCAAGAACTCGAAACTACCTTAAATTTTAGTTAGATTTTTTGTGTTATTTCAATTTTTAATTTAGATTTTCATTAATAGCTTTTAATTCCTAAATTTTGTGAATTTTCACTATCAAGTTTAACTTTTCATAAAATTTAGGTTTGTTTTCAGGTGTGTATTCAAGTGTGGAGGGTTTGTAAAATTTTGCCTCGAGAGTTTTTCAGTTAGAATTCTTGAACCTCATGTAGGTTCATAAAGTTGCTGGGCCTAACCCGTACTTCACAGATGCAAATTTTTGCAAGCAAATGTTTTTCATTTTCTCCTCCTCTCAGAATTCTTGCTTAATCCTCTATATTTACTGACCCCAAATTCAATTTTCAATCTTCTAGAGCCATTCAAACTACCAACAAGTAAAGCCACATCTTTCATCTTCTCCCACCCACCCTCCCTTTATAAACCCCGGTTCCACGAATTTTCACCTCACAACCATCCTTCCAAATAAGAAAAATTCATCTCTTCTCTACCGCCTTCGAGGTCCGAAGATGGCAAAGACAAGAGGGAGCTCACACTTATAGCCGCGTGAGCCAAAGGCCCTCTTCCCCGTCGCCGGCCTCACACAAGAGTCTCTCACCGGCCGCCTCCGTCACAACCAAGCCACAGCTAGGCGCTAGCCCCTTTAGTGTCTCGCTACGCCACCACTGTCCCACGCTTACACGCTCCGCACCGGGTGACGCCGAGGGCTCCCCATGGCCCTAGCCTGCAGGAGATATCATACTCGAGTCAGCCCGCCACCTACCAACCCCTTCACATCCCAACCAGCCCGGAGGGCCCCACCTACCAAGAGGGCCCAGACATCAGGCCCAGGGGAGTCATCATCATCGAGGTCCAAGGTCTCGCCTCTCCACCTTTACTGTGTCACGGAGTCTGCACTGGCCCCTCGGGGCCTCCATCATCGCGCTTCTTACTTTCGCCCTCGACCCTATCCCGGAATGCTAGCCGCAGAGATAAAGATTTTCACGGGAGGTGTACTATGATCTCCCGCCTCACAAGGACCCGGCTGGGCCCGAGACTCCATGCTCCTCATACAATGACACAGAGCCAATACGGTGCCACAAGACATTATCCTGGTCGCCACCGAGCGTCCCATCACACGATGACATCCCTGGCGAGAGGCCAACCCAACCACTTCATTTCTATTAATCCAGCCAAAGATACTTCGAGCCTCCGATATCATAACAACCCTCCATCTGCCAGTAGTCCTCACCAATGCGGCCGATTACATACAGTGGCCCCATCCTTCGACCAGGGAGATGGTCCGACTCCTCTCTATGGATGCTACCGTGGCCTTGTTCAGCGCCCACCTTCCATAGCGTATGCTTCTGATAGACCACGTTCTGAGGTCTAATATATTTCCATTTCAAAGATACAATACAAGAGGAGAGTGAGCTTTCATCTCTGTAAAATGTGATCGTATTCTCGTAGGGATACTGGGTCTCACCTCTCACAGAAATGATTATGACCCCATCAAGCTCCATTTCCTCGGAGGATAGGGTCCACCGCCGGAGTCTGCCTGAGCCGAGTCCCCGCCGCTATTTCCTCGTCCCATTATGTCAGTGCTCGAGCATTACTCCAGTTCCCTATCAGCCCCAGGTAGGCCGACGAGGCTGTGAAGCCACCCTTACCGTTGAGCGATGGCGAGCCAGGCCTCGAGCTTTCCATCTTCCTCCTCAGAGATCAGACGAGAACGAGACAGATGATGATAGTCCTCGCTGACTCTGTCTCCTGTGAGCGTGAGTGACGTCGGGGGGGCCTCCACTCGCCCAAAGATCCCCTCCGCCCCTTCACCCACCTCGCCCACTCCTCCAATAGTCTCTAATTTTGGGCATCACAGCCTCGATACCCTCTTCTTGTCACCTCTCGCATAGGCTCTTCAGTTCCATGCCCACGTGCCTCGTTCGATATGGTAGGGCCGAAAGCACTCCCATTATAACCTCTCAAGCAAAGACATTACTCCTCTCTACTGTGGACTTCCCTGCCTTATGGAGATAATTCAGACATTTCACGATTACGGCTTTCGCAGCCTCAGCCACTCCGCAGAGGATGACCCAGACCGAGGTCATACTGCATCCAAAGCAACATCAACTCCACAGAGAGCCACTAGCCTCCCTACTATCTCTCCTCGTGCCCTATTCACCCCGCACCGTCCCTCCGCATGTGATCGCACCTCCACCATCTACCGCAGCTCTCGATGTATCGCACCGCAGCAGCCTTCCAACCCACTTCACTTTTACAAAGACTCGTACTTGTCAGCTGAGGACGGTTTCTCTAGCCACTATCAGAGGTACATCACTAACCGCTCTCATTCCTGGTCGATAGCTTAGTGTCGGGAAGTGATATTCATACTTTAGTTTTGGTTTTTCTTACTTCATGCCCTATGAAAGCCTCTTCGTGTTTATATGGAGGCTTTGCTTACTTATGTTTGCAAAGTCGAAAATTTTGTAAATTCACTCTGATATATATAATACAAATCTATTTTCCACTTTCAGATCTCATTTCAATTCTATATTAGTGATTTCGCTTCTTCTGTAGAATTGAAGAATTGAAGTAATCGTATAATACTAAACAAGCAGAATGATTCAAGTGTGATGAGTTTTTGGCCGGGCTGATGACCCCGGCACTATTCCTATCTTCCACCCCAAATTCTTAGCCACACACAATTCACATTAGTTTTCTTCAACGGGTTTAGAAGCCGCTCCTTTACTTTGTAAAGCCACTAAATACTGATGGCTCTTACTTGTATTAGGAGTTCCTTATGTATGAAGGCCAATGTGTCTTCCAAAAGAAAAGAAAAGAAAGAGAAAGCAAGAAAATAGTTAAGTAAAGTCGCGCCGCTTGCCTTGAAACCCGAAAGTACCTGGGCCCGAGGTATATGGCGAAGCCTTCAATAACACTTCGAAATATACCCTAGCGCTTGACTTGTTTAGGTATATTAAAAGCTAAATTTGAATTTTCGAAATAAAAATGATAGAACCGGAAATTAATAAGAGAGCAAAAGGGTAATATGTAATTTACTAATTATAATCTAGTGGTCATAAATGGGAAAGCCAAGGGTGGTGGAGCTGACATTAGGATATAGGGTAGAGAATTATTGTTGATATGAAATTATGAAAATTGTGAAAAGATGTGATGCCAAAGTATAATATGTGTGTTAGGATTGAGATTAATAAAGAGAGAAGGGACCTAAATGCAAAAAGGGAAAAGAAACCAAAATGGGTTTTATCAGTTTCCGCCAAACATGGCCTTAACAAACATGGATAAGAGCAATTGGTCTCTCATTTTTGAGAGACCAAACCGTGGAGAGAGAGAGGGGAGAGGAAAAGAGAGAAGAAGAGGAAGAGGAAGAGAAGAAGAAGAGAAGAAGAGGTGAAGCCAAATCAAAAAGGTATGGATTCTATGATTTTTGGTATGGAACTTGTATATATTTGTATGGATACATGTTTGTGGGTTGTGGGTTGTGAGAAACCTAACCCTAAAATGAGTTCTTGTATGGAAATCATCATAAATCCCTTTGTTCTTCTAGGGTTTTGTTATGAGAATATCTAGAGGTCCCATTACATGTGTTTTGGGGTTCTAGTGTTATGTAAAGCATGGACATGTTTGTTTTTGTTCTAGGTTTCGATAAGAACCCTAGATTTCTTGAAGATGGGTTGAGTAAAACCACAGGCCTTGTATAAGAGATGAATGAAAGCATGTTTGGAGTTCAATAGAGTTCATAAGAGGTGTATTGAAAGATGAAATTTGAATAGAAAAGAGATTATAAGATGAATTTGGAATTGGTCTTGGCGTGTTTATGGAGTACATGGGTTGATTTGGTATCAACATATATGGAGAAATGGAAGAAAAACACATTACAGGCATTTTTCTATGACACATGCGACTACACCTGAGCATTATCTTGGTCTGAATGCTCGAGAAGCCAGGAACTGTCTGGGTACGGTCGAGGCTATACCCCGAGTACACCTTGCTTTATTTTGACTAGTGTTTTTATTTTAGCCATAACTTTCTCATTTATTATCCGATTTGAGTGATTCAAATGGATAATTAAACTAGACTTCAAGGAGAACCAAACATCCAGAAATAGACATCGTCAAATTCGGACTTTAAGAGGCCAAAAATTCACTCAAAGTGGGCTATATTTCAAAGCCAAATTCGAAACTACGTTTTGAACATGGAAATAGTAGGGTTGTTTAGGATAACTTGAGTTTCGGTGCTCCGGTTCGATTCGGTTGGAGAGAACCCATAGAACGATTCAGGAATTTTGAATCAGTGTCAAATATGGTCGAGCCTTTGGAAAGTGTTGTACCAAAGTATTGTCCCTCGGGTAGAATGTTAAGGAAATTGGCCTGTTTGTAACATGATGCCTTAACTTTGAGTTGGAAGGATCCAATTGGAATGATTCCAATTTCTAAGTAAAATAGATTCATTGAGGGACAAGAATATATGAGTAAGTATACATGAATGAGTATATGGATGAGTATACATAAATGAATATATGAATGAGTATACATAAATGAGTATATGAAATGGGCACATGAATGAGTATATGGATGAGTATACGTAAATGAATATATGAATTAGTATACATGAATGAGTATACGTAAATGAGTATATGAATGAGTACACATGAATGAGTATATGGATGAGTATACGTAAATGAATATATGAATGAGTATATGAAATGGGCACATGAATGAGTATATGGATAGTATCATGTGCGTGAATCATATGAATGGTATACATGAATGAGTATACTTAAGCGAGGTATATGAATATTACACATGAATGAGTATATGAATGAGTATAAATGGATAGATATATGAATAAGTGTATGAATAAGTATATGAATGAGTATCACTTAAAGTAAGTGTATAGAATAGAAGTACCATAGAAATGAGTATATGAATGAGTATACGTGAATGAGTACGTGAATGAGTATATGAATGAGTATATGAAATAAGAACATAGATTGAGTTTATCTTTGAAAAGATAATACGAAAGTGAAATTGGAATTTAAAGGTGATATTTGAAAACCGAATGAATGTGAATGATAATAAAGGCCGGAAGGATTCATTAAAGCGGGTCGTCATAAATGTAGATTGGTTGATATCGAATAAGCGCGATGGGATGCACCCGATCGGCATCCGTCATGATGGCGTATAACATTGAAGAGATGTCTGCCAGGCGGGATTCTGACTGGATCGTCATGATGGGCGTATGGCATTTAATTGATACCACATGTCGGGGTGCACCAAACGGCATCCGACATGATGGAAGACCGAATAAGCAATACCACGTGTCGGGATGCACCAAACGGAATCAATCATGATGGGAGATAGAATTGTTAAATGTATAAGCACATTACCGAATGATAAAAAGTAGGATTCATCAAAAGCCAATCCATGCATAAATTGTGAATTGAATAGTAAAGGTGAAATAGTCAACATTGACATGGGTTTTTATGTATATCGCCGTCTCATAAATTAATTATGGTGAATTATTGCGTAGTATGCGAAAATAAGCTTGTCACGAATTCAGTCTGTGATATGTTTAAATGATTTGTAAAATAAAGCATCACAATGGGAATAGCATAGTATATGTGGATATAAAGGTATAATTTTCAAATGCATTTTGTTGATTGTAAATGTTTATGGGCTTGCCATAATGGAAGTCTTCAGCGTAATTAAAAAGTCTAAAATGGACTAACCTAGACAAAATGTTTTGAAGAAAATTGAAAATGTCGAATGCTTAGGGATCGACTTGAATCCATGTAAGATCAATCGGGGATTGAATTGCGACACTTTTGAAGTAAGGAATTTAATAAGGCAAACAAAATGTTTTAGAGAAGATAAATTGAAAATGTTGGAGTGGCGGGACCAGCCGGGATCACGCTTGACCAGGTCAGTCGGGATTGGTCGCGACACTTTTGAAAGCGAGAGATTTAATGAAACCAAAAAAATGTTTGAAGATGAGTGAAAATGTCGAATGGCAAGGCTCAAACGGATCATGTGGGGTCGAGTCGAGGACCAGGGCGCAACACTTTTGAAAACGAAAATTTAATAAAACGATAACTAAATGAATTAAACGGTGTATTAGTCTAATTTGACCCTGTATGTGTTTGATATAACTTTGATATGTTCCTATTTGTCATTGTAGATGTATAAGTTTGTTTTGAATATGATCTAGCATGCCATGCTCTTAAGAGGTATGAATTGAAACATAAGACATGACACATGGAGGAGTAATACGAACAAGATAATGATATGGAATCTGATGATAAATCGTATATAATACTGATAACCAAGGTTAAGTCACATAAGAATGAAGCCGTTATATGCATGGGAAAGTAAATGTAAAAGATAGCGATGACGATTATTGTTATTGGTCGCTCTTGTCTATATGTTCCCACTAATGTGTAGCTGCGCAAGTGTTAATCCGTGTAGGTACTGAAGAAGAGATAAAGAGGACGGGACATTTCCACACGGTACGGGCGTCTACGAGGAGATAGGTGCTCTGACCTTTGTTCGCGATCTCTGATGATTGTAATAGATATGCACATGTATAGTATTTGTATAAGTAAATAGGACTTAGTATATGTATATAGATTTTAATGGACACCACTACGATGGTTGTTCTTTTGTGTATGTAAATGATTTTTGTTATTACAGAAATTGTTTGTATACCCACAGGTACAAGTTCAGCTTTGAAAAAAATAAATAAATAAATAAAGAGTCCCAGATATATCTGATTATGGTTCACCGAAACCGGGTTCGGATCAATGTCGGGTCGGCGGAATCGGGCGTTACATTCAAAGCCTGGTTCCCTAAACCCATTTGGTTGGGAGTCAGGCTTAGTGCTCTCGCTACTGCGGGTGGATGGGTAGAGGGATTTAGCAGTTTGTAGATGCTGGGTTCTTGAAATCATTAGAAGTCGGGGTGAGACCTATGGGTTTGTGGTGAAAGATCCTTATGACTTGGTGCCCTATACCTTGGTGGTTAGAAAAGTCATCGGTGGATCCCATTACCACGGACTTTGGTGAAGTCAAATTTTCGACATTGCACCTATGATACATTAGAGTATGGAAATAAGTGAGGAAGCCCGAATCTATTTAGGTTGCTCAAGGCGTGTCTCAAGGTTTAACCTTGATTTGGTTAAGGGGAGGTAGTTTGCAGCTTTTGTTAAACTAATCACTCAAAAACACTTAGAGTTGTAGTGGAAATTGATGGGTCCTTGGAACTGCTATCTTCTGGGTAAAACTTATTCTTATATAGCATTGTTTTCCCAGCGCCTTTATACGAGTTCAATTTTTCATACTAAAGGTTATTAGACATTAATTGCATGCTTTTCCAATAGACAATCCATTTTTGCAAGACATGTGCATGATATTTATTGCTAAGGAATTATAATATCTCGGTTAAAAGTGATTAGTACCCAAATAGTGCAATATTGAGCCTTGTTTATAGCGAGGTTTATGCGCTTTTTGTGTACTAATCGGCTTCAGCTAACTCAATTAAATATTTGAATACGAACACTTGATCACATTTGTAGTTATTTTAGTAGTTTGCGGGTCGAAAGCCTCATGATTCCTTAATTTGACTGACATAAATGAACTGAGCTGAATTGGAAGACTCATGATCAATCGAGTGGAAATTAGGAGCAATTTATTAAAGATTGAAGGAACAAGCGTGGAAATTTTGGGGTTGCAAGGGTGGCAACCTACAAATTCCCTTGAGGTTGCCAATTTTATGACCTCTCGCTGTGACTCCGCGTGTCTCTGATGCACGATCGGTGGTTTTTAATCTGAGTTTGCCCTTATGTAATTTTGATTCTTCAATACACTTTTGTAATTTCCTCTTTATTGAGCCTATATAAGCTCACCCATGCTTGTAATCAGAGACAGCTAATCAATTCAATCAATCAGTAAAACACAAAGCTTCCTCCTTCCCTGCTGTTGGTGATTTTCTCTTCTTCCCCCTTTACTTTCTTGCATTTTCTTGGTTGCCAAACACCCCTTGATGATGACAAATCAAGGGATGCTTGGCTAATCTTCCCTGATCCTTGAAGGGGAAGGCCACTGGGTGTTGTTTTTAGGTTTAGCTACATGTTCTCATGTTATTCACGGTTGTGTTTTAGGGTATTTGTGCGCCTGTTTTTCACTGAGGTTAAAATCTCTTTGGCATGCTCTCTTTAATGTGTATTTGGCAAGCTTTCTGGATTAAATGGATTCTTTCATTAGATCCATTAAGGCTCAGTTAGTTGTCTCCTGCTAGTTATCGTGGGGTAGGGTTTTGAGATGTGTTTTTAAGCGCAAAGGGACATTTTGCTAATGAAATGCTAACTCTAAAAAGCTCTTAGAGTTTAGGTTTTAATGTTAAATGAAGATCCGGTTTGGGAAATGACTATATGTCATGCTCCCAAATGCGAGGATATAGACCCGAGTACATGTTGGTTAACCTAGAACACTAAGCTCAGTGGCCTGAGACTTCAAGGACTTCTCTTTTAACTTTTTACTTCAGTTATTTTAGCTTGCAACCATTCACACTGCTTGTTTTCCACGCTCGCACCCAATCCAGCGTTAATGCTCCTCTCACGAACCATCCGTGGTTCAGTTAGATATTTATCTTCGTGATAGTTTGCCTCCACGATGTAGATAATCTCGATACTTTTTCTATTGTGTTAACACTACCCAATTTTAAGCGACACCAGTGTGTAGTTTCGAAGGGGGGATCCGGTCAAATGAATAATTATTCTAACGTAGTGATGTCGATAAAGACTCTGTTTGACAGGATCATTCACTTGCCTTTCATTGATCATATTAGATAGGTTAAGCGGAACACCCTCACCCATTTTCTTGGTGGATACTCTGGATATAATCAAATTTCCATTGCACCTGAGGACCAGGAGAAAACCACTTTTACATGCCCATTTGGTACTTTTGCTTTTAGAAGAATGTCGTTTGGTTTATGTAATGCTCCTGCTACATTCCAAAGATGCATGATGTCCATATTCAGAGATTTGTGGAGGAAATTTTAGTCCTTCATGGATGATTCCTGATGTATGGATCTAGTTTTGAAAATTGCCTGCATAATTTGGGGACAGTACTTCATAGGTGTCAGGACAAGAATCTAGCCCTGAATTGGGAAAAATGCCATTTTATGGTAACATAAGGCATTATCCTTAGGCACATGATTTACTTGTGAGGGTACGAGTAGAGACAGTGAGGTTTTGATTATAAAAAATCTTATCTTAACGACAACGGTCGAGGAATGAGAAGTTTCTTGGGACATCTTGGTTTTTATAGAATTTATCGGAGACTTCTCTAAATTGCAAGGCCATTATATACAGAATTGCTTTCCGAAAAATATACCAAGTTTAAGTTGGTGAGTCTGCACAGAGATGCTTTTGAGAGATATCGGATCAAAGTGGTTGGAAGCTCCCATCATGGAAGCCAGGACTTGGACAAGGAGTTTGAAATCATGTGTGATGCCGGTGACTATGCAATGGGAGTTGTATTGGGACGGAAGGCCGACAAGATGTTTGAGCCATATATTATGCCGACCAAAACCTTTAATGAAGCTGAAAGTGCTCGACTGCGAAAAGGAGATGTGGCCATAGTATTTGCATGTGAAAAATTTGAGGCCATACGTATTGGGGTCCATGTCATTATCCATCACGATCATCTTTGCAATTAAGTATCGATGGCAAAGAAAGAAGCAAAGCGAGGCGGTCAGTGGAGTATTGTTATTACGAAATTTGATGCGAGATCGAAAACCGAAAGGTTGTGACAATATGATAGGTGATGCGGCATCGAGAGTTGAAAAACACATTAATACGAAGAAAGAAAAGAAAGCAATGAGAACATTTTCGGATGAAGCGGGTTATTTCAATTGTCACTCCAATCACGCAAGTATCGCGATATTGTGAACTTCTTAGCATGTGGGATTATGCCACTTGGAACTTAGCTATGCGAAAAAAAAGTGGGGCGCGGCCCAGTTTTGTCTGGGATGACCAGTATTGTTTAAAGAAGGCGATGTAATGTCGGGAGGTGTGTACAGTAGACAAGGCAAGATCTTTACATGAATGTCATCCATCGCCGTATGGAGACTTTGCGGGAGACAAAACAACCCACAAAATTCATAATGGAGTTTTATTGGCCTCATATTTTCAAGATTGTTTTGAATGGGTGAAATTTTGTGATAAATGCAGTAATGGGAAATGTTAGCAAGGCATGAAATGCTCTGAGTATCTGGTGGGTGCTGACTATTTGATGTTTGGGGGAATAGACTTTATGGGTCGCACCACCTTTAGTTGGAAATTTATACATACTCTGGCGTAGTTATGTATCGAATGGGTTGAGGCGACTTGTTCCAAAATGATGCTAATACGATCATGGGAACACAAAGAATATTTTTGAGCATATTTGGGCCTTTAGAACTATCATAAGTGACGGAGGAAGCCACTTTGCAAACAAAGGTGTTTGATTAGACTCATGAAACAGTCTATGGAATCAAACACATTATGAGCTTGGCTTATCATCCTCAAACAAATGGGCAAGCTAAGATTTCTAATAGGGAGATAAAGAAAATTCTCGAAAAAACTGTAAGCTCTAGTAGAAGAGATTGGTCTTTGAAACTTGATGATGCACTGTGGGCATACAGGACTGCTTATAAAACTCCCATTGGAATGTCCCATACGGGTTATTATGGTAAACCTTGTCACCTTCCTACAGGGTGGAATCACAGAATATGTGGGCTATCTCGAAGCTGAATTTTGACCCGAGGAATTTGGCAAGAAGAAAGGCTACTCATTTGGAATGAATTGGAAGAGGCGGGCGAGGAATGAAGCCTATGATAATGCTAAAATTCTGAAGATAAAACAAAGAAATGGCATGATCGGAGGATTTTGAGGAAGAGTTTAAAGCGGAGATCGAATCTGTTATTGACTCAGGTGAAACCTTCACTCGAAGGGTGAGAGCCAAAATAGAGTGGGCAGCCATACGGTGGTATCGAGTCTGACCTTTGGAGCGGTGACGAGAACCGATGTGGAGAGAATTCAAAGTCAGTAATTCGAGGAGATTGGAAAGCACTCTGGTGGAGAAATTCGAGTTGCAAAATGATTTAGTTTTGGCATAATTGACTAAGGACTTAAGGCGAAGCGGCTTTGTGGGAGGCGACCCACCTTTACAGTTTGTTTTAAATTTTGAGTTTGGTCTTAAATTTTGAATTTTTTAAAGTAAACGGTGGCAATTTTTATTATTATTGCTTTAATGTACGTATGTTCTTTTGTAGAATGATAAAAGTGTATACAAGGAGGAATCTGCATCCAGAATTTCGGTGCACGAAGCAAGGGGACGGTATACTCTTCTCACGATTAATAATACTTAATTGTTTCAGATAAAGCATGATTGAATCTTGGGGGAAATTTTAATTTCTGATTTAATTTTAAATCCAATGCATTATAGAGTTGATTTTGTGAATGTCTGAATGCTGAGAATGAATTGTACTTGTTTCGATTGGATTTATTGAATTGAATTTGTTTGAAATGGAATTGTTAGAATTAGGATTAGAAAATTTAGTCGCCAACATCAATCAACTTTGTTGAGACCACATCTCTCGGTCGCGATAAGAAGAAGCTGAATGGAGTGCGTGACCGAGAAATAGTTAACTCGATGAATTTAGGTCTTAACTTCGAATAGGGCGTGAGAGCGATTCTGAGGAGTTAGTGAAGCGCGTGATGTAGTGACTAAAAATTTAATGTTGCAACCTTCCATTCATAAATCATAACCTCGAGCCCATCGAAACAAGTACCATGAATCAAAGCGAATTTCATAAAACTTCATTTCATCTTCCTTCTTTTCAACTCTTCCTACTTCTCCTTTCTATCTCTTCTAATCTCTAAACCTAAGCTTTAGAGTGCGACAGGTTACCACCCAGAGTACTGCATTCATGGATGCAAATCGTGAATGCTGGATCTTAGCGGAATGATCAACGAGATTATCACGTAGTATGTCAGGCAGAGGTTCATTTGGAACCTTAACGCACGAGAAAATAACCCGATGTCGAACCGGAAACTTCGACGGAAGAGGGAAGAGCAAGTTTGTAGAAGAAAGAGCTACCAGAGAAAAGAGCGTAGACTGAGAAAGAAAAGAGAAACGGAGGAAGAAGAAGATTTCGTCTCTGCAGAAGCTCGAAGTTTGTGGAATAGGCAGCTAGCCGAAAAGGGCTTTATAGGAGAAAGGGGTTTTTGGAAACCGATTTCCCCGTTTGCAGAATTAATAGAGAAGAGGGGATGGGAGTTCTTCTGCGAGCCTGAAGCGAAGCACGAGGTTTCTTTGCTTTAGCGAGAAGAATTCTCTGCGAATATGGTAGAGATGAGGGATGATCTGAGTTTTTGTGAGAGGGTTTAGGTATCACATTCGGTCTGAAAAGGATCTTGCAGAGATCTCTAGTTGGGGACTGAGCTGATGGGTTCTCCCGAGTGGAGTGCAGTGATGCAAACTGACTAGATCAGATCATGGACTGTAGGCTGGAGAAAATGGGATGACGTGAAAAACCCACATTATGCCATCATGAGGGTCCCTCGCTAGAAGAAATGGTATGGTTTCGCAAATGCGCTCGGTCATCATCCAAACAACACATATGTGCTTAGTAAAGGATCATGGGGCTAGGTCGTATGCCCTGATAAAGGTTATAAGATGAATGTTAGGAGCTGGTGGAGAACCGATCGGAGGATGCACCACTAAGCAATAGGAAGGACTGATCCCTACCTTTGACCACCATCACTAGACTATGTATCCTGGAAGGGGTGAAAGGAGCTTGGGAGGAAGAGGAACAATTTCCTCGAGTTTCACCTACATTTTAAGGGATTATCGAGAGACTGGGAACAAAAGCGGTTGGTAGAGCCCGAAAGTAGAGCATGTTGAGGATAATGAAGCAAGAGAAATGGAAGCAATTCCAGAAGACATTCCTCCAGCGGTAGCAGAAGAGATACCATCCGGCATGAAGTGAGTGCAGATATAATGGAAATGCTCAAATCCATGAAGAAAGACATGGAAGAGAGGGAGCAAAAATGGGAAAAATGGCAGCAAATTAGGGAGGAATTACAAGAAGCTGAATTTAGAAGGAAATAACAGATGTGGGAACAAAATGTGAAGTAAAGAGAGGAAGAATGGAAAGAAGAGTTAAAAAGAAAGTAAATGAGAGAATGAAGGCAAGTTTGGAAGCCTTTTATAATAACCAATTCAAAAGAGATGCAGAACTGATTACCATATTAAGAAAGAGAGAAGCAGAGATGGAAGGGAATATGTTGAAAATAGAGGCCTTCAAATATATGTCTGAAAACTGGAGTTGAAGAGTTTAGGAGGTTGATGAAAGAGAGAGAGATAAGCAGACTTAGGAACAATGGTACTCTGAGAAGAAGATGAATTTTGAGCTTAGACTTTATTAACCAGAACTTGTCAAAACTATTGGATTGTATCACAGGTGGAAAGGGACGGGTTAATCGGATAGGGTTAAGCGAGACACTTTGATAAGCTGCGAGTAGAGTTGACAAGCGTCCTGTCAGCTGCTGAGGAAGGAAACCTGGCGAGGGGAGAAAAAAGATCGGGATGACTTCACAAATTTATCCTAGTCTAGCGGCCTTAGTGTAAGATCCTCCCAAGTCATACCTCTAAGGCTATAAAGAAGAAATAAGCCATTCTTTTGTAATCTCATAGTGTGAAATCTTACCTTAACATTAATAGTACTCTTGGGATTCATTGAAAGTGTTTTGTGTGTTGCATGGATGATAGTAGTTATTGTTGATAATTGATTTTCTATTTTGGTGTCATTTCTGATGTGAAGCGTGTTCAAATGTGTTATTGATTGGGACCTGAAGGTGGAAATGTAAATTGTTCATGAGCTGATTAAGTGAATTGTGTTGTTTATGTCATTCATTATTTGTCTGCAAGAAATTATCTATATCTTCGAGCTTTATTTGTACAATGACACAATTACCACTAATGAGATCCAAAACAACAATGTAAGAGAAAGGTTAGAGCAGGATCTATGGAACCTGAATAAGAGGTTGCAGTTTTAGTTTGAATAAGGTTTAAATTGCAGAATCAAGAAAAATACACGATTGAAAGAGCAAATAAAATGATTGAATTTTGAGTGTAAACAATTAAGTGCACACAAATCTTGGAAAAACTACGCACAAGGTATGGAAAATCCTTAATACTTTAAGAGGGATTAGGGACATCTTCTGGAATAATCCAAATTCAAGCATATGGTCCTAGAACTTGTTAGATTATTTGGTTGGCGAGAATCTAGGCGGAAGCTTGACTAACAAGAAATGATAGAAAACTATCCTTGGGCGTTTAAGACCAATCAAACTACCATTATTATATGCAAAGCATACTCTAGTTCCATGAATGTGCCTAAAGCACAATTTCTTCAAATAGCATTGGTGAAGACACAGATTCCTTACTTAAATTAATACCACAGGAAAGAACCCCAAAATTACGTAGTTTTCGGAAAAGGAAAGTTCTTATCTGGAAAGGAACAAGTTTAGGGGAAAATATTTCTTTTGGATTACAAGGATGAAGGAGGAAAAATAAATTGAAGAACTGTAGATCAAGAAAAAGAAATTGAATAAAAAAAAAAAAGAATAAGTTTTGTCTTGTGGCCTATCTCTCTTGAACAATTAAGTTCGTAGGGTGTTTATTTAGTACCTAATACTTGTGGTATCCCAGAAGTTCTCTAAGAGTGATAGAAAGCTGTAAGACAAAACATTACACTATTCAATTCTTTTGAAGTGAGTTCATTAAAAAGGAGGCGAGGCGATAAGTTGAAGGTGGGAGACTTGACAAGAAGAAGAAAGAAAGAGGAAAAGATGAAGGCAGTATCTGAAAGAAGAATGGAATACGGGTATTTGCATCCTAAAATTTTCCATTTATCTGCAATTACCCAAGCCTAACCTTAAAAGTCAAAAGACCTTTTTGATCTTGAAGGTTGAGTTTGCACTACATTAGTGGAGATCAATGAAAAACAGCCTATGGGACAATTAGTTTCTAAAGGAGAATTCGGAAGATTAACTAATTTGAAGATGAATAGGAAGGAAGACCTACACACACTCCTGAAATAAGATTTATTTTTGATGGTTTGTTACATCTGAAATTTCATCATTATTTTTTTATGAAGGGAATTTGGGTGTTTCCTTTTCTGATTGATGGCCCGAATTTTAGATAATACTCAGCCTTATTTAGTGAATGGTAAAATAAGAAGAGTGCTTCCAGTTTAAATCAGAAAAATTCCATAACAATGGCTCGGTGTTTGAGGCAAACAATTCTTTCTTTTCTTTGCGAGATAATAAGAAATTACCCAGTTGAGGGTGTTTGAGTCAAAACTGTTTGGATTTTTAATCCATTTTCCTAATTATATTACAATATGAATCTTTGGTCATATACGAGAAATATGGATATTTTACTCAAATATATTTTGCGAGAGAGAATTACAGCGAATCAAAGCCCTAGCAAGAACGAAGGGAAGAGCAGTCTCATAAGCGAGGGGTGTATGGCGAGAATTGAAGTCTGACAAAGGAACTCTTCAGTTCAATTAATTCCAGGTCACGACACCACCAAGACTAGTCTTGAGGAGAAAGTGGAAGAACGCCGTGGCCCAGTCGCAGCGAGGAAAGTGAGGTTGTGACTAGAAATACCAAAGCTTGACAATGAACGACAGACTATAAGAAGAGTTGCTTCAGACATAAGAACATTCAAGGAAGAATCATTGAGGTCGAGACATGAAGCAGACAAAAGGGTCTCATTGTGGAGGTTTTTCGGGTTGCGACTAAATGTAAAGTTGAAGAAGCAAGGGAGGTCGCGACCCGATCATTGAGGCATGACTATATTTAAGCAACGGAATGAAAACCTACCGGAAAAGAAAGCAACCCGCAAAGTCGCAACACCATTTTGTGAGTCGTGACACGGAAATAGAGGTTAAAAGCGAGAAAATGATTGCAACTAAAAAAATAGGAGTTGGACCGGAAGGAAGGCAAGGAATATCGATTGAGAATTAAAGTGACTGATTTTTAGATCGTGACTAAAAATTCAGTATTGATGAGGATAGAAGGTCGCCATAGAGATGATCGGTGTCGCGACTAAGTATATGTAACTGAGAGAAAGACAAAGGGTCAGCAAGGTAACAAAGAGGTCGCGACGTGCTTCTAAGGTTGCGACCAGGAACATCAACAAAACTAAGAAGGGCGTGTTGTAATGAAAGCGTTGAGGTTGACTAAATGTAAAGAATTGAGTAGCGACTTGC
Source organism: Tetrastigma voinierianum (assembly GCA_016808115.1). Classification (NCBI taxonomy): domain Eukaryota; kingdom Viridiplantae; phylum Streptophyta; class Magnoliopsida; order Vitales; family Vitaceae; genus Tetrastigma; species Tetrastigma voinierianum. The sequence continues at coordinate 630,407 of JAEQBH010000741.1, read as the reverse complement.
TTTTGAAGTCGCGGCCGGAAGGTATGATAAAGTACTTAGTCGCAACCTGTTATCGACGTCGTGGCGAGCAACATGTATGAGGACATAAGCTCAAACAAAGAAGTCGAAGCCATAAAAAGAAATCATGACCTAGAACTAAAGACATAGCCCGCAATGTGATCGTGACACGAAAAAGTCGCGACGCGATCTGCGAAAGCGAAAAGATTCAGATCCGACCACTAATCGTCTTCTTTGCAAGAATCTGAAGTGACAAAGCGAAGATGTCAGTCACGAAATTGAACAAGTACGATGAGGAGAATTCAGGTCGCGACTCCATCTTGAGGTCGTGACTTGAAAACAAAAACTGGGCCTTTCTTTTAGGAAATCCACCTGGAGCTTGGAATCAGGCCCAATTTTGGACAATTATAAATAGCCCTTATAAGTTTTATCAAAAGCGGCTCACGTCGCTGTACCGGAATGGGAAGAGGAGAAGGACTCACTGTATATTTTTAGAATAGAATTTTTATTTTATTTTCTTTTATTTTCTTTTTCTTGAGTGAACCGGTGACTGTGCGAAGCTTGATGAAGAATTTGGTTAATTTATGATTTTCTCTTACAGTGTGCACAGAAATTGATGGAGTTTGGACAAATTTATGGAACTCGTTCTTTTCAGTTTATTACAATTACATTGGGTGTGCCAGTTATGTCTTGATGTTAGAAACGTAGTTTCAACACAGATTAGGTCACAGATTAGTTATAGTCTTTCTGCATCATTAAGAGAAATGCTTGGATTAGGAATTTATTTGATTGATGTTGTTATTGAATCGACCAATTCCCAATGGTAGCATATGATACCATTTAAAGGATCATTTCTGCTCTAATTTCAGGAGGCCTACGTGACGACATAGAGATGGAGATTCCTGAGAGTTGGGAACATTCCACTTCTGGGTATGATAGACTATCGTTAATGAACTACTAAGCTCTAAAATTTCACCTCGATAAATTCTCTTTTTACTCATAATTGATGTTGGAGGGAAATATTTATCAATTTAAATAATCAGAGATCTCACCTTAATTTAAGAGGAAGTTCCTAACCCTGTGTTAGCAAAAATCTAATCAAGGGAAGGGAAGAACCATTAGATTTAAAGGATGAGCCATCCATTGGGTTGTAGAAGTTTTGCGTTAACCACGAGAGGAAGCCAAGAGATGCAGTCTTGAAATGGAATTATGAGTATTGAGAAAGAAAAATACCCGGATCTTGCGAAAGGCAAAAACACAGTAAATTTGGTTAGATCCTTGTCTTTGAGAAAAGCAATGGCCTTTAAACAGTGAATTATGGAAAAATCCGATTGCATTGTAAGGCATCTTGGACAAATCCACATCCGACAATAGAATAGGAAGTAAGTACGTATTAACCAATACGAATTGATTCATTTCACGAGTACCTCCTTGATAGTGTTCATTTCTCATGAAAGCGGGATTGATCCGATGTTTATCACTTTATTTTTGTTGTTGTTTGTAACATTTAAGTTCCTTTTATATTCCTGTGTATCGTCTAGGACTTATTATCTTCTAGATTAAACCATCACTATTCACTTGGAGTTCAAATAGTGTGGACCTTAAGTAGTTGGAGTAGTTGATTCCCAATTCTTGTCAATCCTGTGGGAATGATATTTAGACTTACATCCATTTTACTACTTGTATGATATGTGCACTTGCAGTGTCTTAGATTAAAACCATTTTCAAATTAAGCAATATAATTTAATTTTGCTCCAGTTATATCTAAATGTTAATTCCAAGTAGACAAAGAAGATCTGAGAAGAATTGTAAGGCTCATATAACTATATTATTTGAGAAGGTTTAGTCTATATAATCACGGGCAATAAATGATTATCGCATATTTCATGACGATGGATGGCGAATTCTGAAACCATCTTGTTTCGAACCTCGATGTCTGACTCACCGATTCAGGCGGCCTCTAAGGAGCAGAAGCGGTTTGAAGGATTAGTCTCCCCGGCTGTTTTTGATTTTTGGGTGTTATTTTTATTTTGATTTATTTAATTTAAATTTTTAGATTTTCTCTAATTTCAATTTAATATTGGTTTTTTGCTCATCTTTTATTTTCATGCATCTTTCTTTAATTTTTCCTTGCTTATTTTTGCAGGTTTGTGCTTGATTTCTTTAGAAGGAGGTCGAAGGAAAAGCCACGAAAATTTCTCAGCAGGAGAAAAGATTAAAAAACTTGTTTTCATAGGACTGTAACATGATCAATGTAGCATTTTGTCTTTTATAAAAAAAAAAAAAAATTTTATATATATATATATATATATATATATATATATATATATATATATATATATATATATATATTTTCCATTTCAAAAAATCTTTGATACATATATCTCTCCAAAAAAAAAAGTTTATTTTGTCTTTGAAAATTTTTTTCTATGTTTTTTGTCAAAAAAAAATAATGTCTGACTGATTTCACGATCGACGAACTTTCCATGCAGGTCCACACTTTTCATTTTGTTTTGACCATAACTTTTTCATCTGAACTCTGTTTTGGTTGATCTTGGTATCTTTGGAAATCTTAGAGAGTGAAGAATCTAAATATATCTATAAAGAACACTTTTGAAATTATTATAAAGGCGTAAGTTTCAAAATGCTCCAACTGGTCACTTTTTTTCCTCTCTTTTCTTCTTCCAACTTGTTCATTTAAAGCCCAAATAGAGTGAATAAGGTCTCGGTGAAAAGCTTGCAAAGTCTCCTATCCAAAAAATTTTCATCAAGGGTGTACTTCCTCATAAATTTCCATTCCATAGCCACATTGAGAACAATGTTGAATTTGGTTGGGAGAAGAGTTAAGGAAGGAAGTGTTAATTTATGTTTTGAGCAAGTCTATTTTGTTTAGTTGAATGACTGACTAGATAGGTTTTTTTTTTTACAATACAATGCATGTTTTTTTAGTTTTTCTAGTTCACATGCTTTCGATTCACCGATTTTCACTTAAAAAAATTTTTAATGCCCAGCTTGCAGTTTGAAAAATTGAAATTTTGTTCTAATAATTGTTGATGTTAGAATTGTGTTATGCTTAGTTTAGTTGATAACATGTTAAAATTCTTATGGTATTCAACCTTTTGTCTTCCACATTGAACTAACCACACACTGTGCACATTAGATTTCATTTATAGGCTGAAAAACTGTCTTGTCTTCTAAGCCCTGCAAAAGTTCGACCTAGTACCTTTGACCACCTTTAATAGGTTAGGACCCCCTGAATAAAAGGACCAATGAGTCTTTCAAAAAAAGAAAGAAACAGAAAAAGAAAAGAAAAGAAAATAATTGTGACACTTTGCCTTGAATCCCAAGCACGGTTCGAGGGGTATTTGGCGAAAATCTTTCAGCCCGGTGCCACTAGCTTGGCCCAGTTAGAGCCCTTGACTTTGTGTTCGATTACATGGGTGAATAGACAGAGTTTAGCAAATTGTAGGTGTTGGAGTTTCTAGCTCATTAGATGGGAGCAAAACACGAAGGGTTAGTGGTTGAGAGATCTTTATGACTTGAGCCACCTAAGCTTTGGTGGTTGGGAGTCATCGTTGAACCGAATTATGGACATTTGTGAGTTAGATACCCTCAGCATTGCACCCCTACAACAAAAAAAAGGAGTTGTGGAATAAAAGTAGGTCCTGATTTATTGAGGTTGGTTAGGTTGTTAGGTTTACATAAGAGCTAGGTTGGGGGGAGAGAACAGTTTGATAGTTTATTTTTGAAATCTAATCAAATCAAACACTTAGGTTTTTGTGGAAGGTGCCAGGTTGTTTCTCTAGCAGTTGACACTATTTTGATACTTGATTTTGTATAACACACACTCTTCCTGAGATAGTTATTGGGCTGAGTTTTGGTAACTCTTGTTGAAGGTTGGGCATTATCACTTCATTTTTTGAAACATCAATTTTTCGATATATATATATATATATATATATATATATATATATATATATATATATATATATATATATATATATATATATATATATATATATATATATATCAGATACCCACCTTTTATTTGCTTTTTCTTCTTCCGTTTATAGGGACTAGCAATGGATGGGGGTGTGATTGCTTGCTACCCAATAGTCTTTATTTTGCCATCATTATCTGGGGTTTTGAGCACTTTTTGTGTGTGGTGTTAAGTGCAAAAAAGTGCTATTTTCTAGGCTCTATTTTAAAGGTAGATTTTGAGTGCTTTTCTCGCACTAATCTATATCATTTATAATTAGGTGTTCCAAGTCTTCTTGATTTCACTTATACCGTTTAGGAGTTATTTTGTTGTTGCAGGTTTTTTTGTGTGCTTCAGGAGTTCAATATCGAGATATAGGAATGAATCATGAAGATTAGACCCATTCATGTGTAAGCAAACCATAAATCGAGGAGAGAATGAAGGAAAAGTGAAGAAAATCAATGCAAGTAGAGGATCGGAATAAATGCAGTTGATGAATCAAAGAAATCCCAAAGAATTTCGCTAAGATTGCGAAATTTCTCTGGGGATTGCGAAAATTTCATAAATTAGCGAAAATTTCGCAATCTTAGCTTAAATTGACAATTACAGACCCAAGATTTTCGCTTAAAGTAATTGCTCCTAGCGAAATTTTCAGATTGCCACATAAATTCTCGCTAAGCCAATGAATTTCGCTAGCTAGCGAATCACCATCGCCAGCTAAATTTTGCATTACGGTATCTCTTGGTGATTTCGCTTAGCTAGCGAATTTTCACCGCTAGCGAAATTTTGAGCTCAAATAAATTCACTCCGCTTGTAATTAATGCAACCGACTTCAATTTTGGTGTATTACTCACCCCAAAATTAACCAAATTGCTAGGCTTTCAGGGTATTGCCATCGCGGCCTATATAAGCCCCTCCCATTTTGTAACCGAAAAAACAAAGAAAGTAAGCAACAAATCGAGGAAACAATTTTAAGAGTTTTTATTTTCAGAATATCTTCGTAGCCTTATTTAGGTTTTTCTTTTCTTCTCTCTTCTTCTTATTTTCGCTGCCAAACACCCTCTCAGGATGACAACTCAAGAGATGCTCAAGGCTCTTTCTTTGAAGAGAAAGGAAGCTAGCTCGCTGCAAGAGCATACATGTCGGGTCCCTGTTAAAAGCCATGTGTACTGCGGTTTACGCCTCATCTTCTCAAAATGTGGTCAATAGCATCAATGTTATCGATTCGCCAATACTTACCATGTTGATACAGTGCATACTTATTAAGTTAGATGCACTGGGTGGGAGTTTTTTAGATGGTCTTTACGAGCACCCAAATGATATTTAATGTTGGTTTCAAATTGTAAAGAGGCCATGATGTATGTTACCTATGTTAACTCAACAGAGGGTTTCTGGGGGTTAGGCTCACGGTTAAACATAGATCCGGTTGTGGCTTTGGACTATAGGTCGCTTGTCATAACGCCGATAAAACCCGAGGACACCCTATTTGCCCTAAGTTACCAAGTTATGACCTAAATCTTCAAAGTTAACTTTTCACACTTCGCTTTCGCTTGGCGCTTATTCGGGCCAAACTCATCACACTGCTTTTTGGAAACAAAAATCCAAAGTCCAAATAGAAAGTCTTACCTTCGTGCACTTATGCAAATCATTCCTAGGATGAAAAACCCAACCCTGCGGTTCGACCCTAGACCACTATACTGCAGCAGCTGACCACGGCAAAGAGCAGGAACTTAGCGTATATAAATTTTTGGCTGATTTTACCACCATCGCTAAGACGAATCAATCGCCCGTCACGGATGGTGCCAAACTACTAATGATAAGTCAAGTGTACTTCAGGATCGACATCACAAGTGAAGGTAATCTTTTTAACTTTGAACTCAGCCAGAATCGCAGTTTTCATCACTACAAAGAACTTCAATCGTTGCTTTTTTTTATATATATACAAGCCGCTTTTATCTAACCTTAACCTTTGCAAGTTGGTTTGTGCTCTTTGTTGTGTCTTAGTTTCAGGTAACACAGGTATGCAAGTATCAGACGTAGACACATCAGAAGATCTGCATAGGGACCGCACACAACCCGACTCCGCCAAGGTCAAGTGGTATTAATCGGATACCACGGATCCACTACCAAGAATCAACAGAGTCACTCGAACCCCAATGAATCCAATGTTCTATAACCAGGATCACATCCATCTTCCCAGAGTTGCCCCATCCCGTGTATCATTCCTCCTCACAAGATGTAGTGTTGAGGCCATATTCGTACCCCTACTCCTACATATCATGAGCGGAAAATGAAAATCCATACACTCAAGGTTATGGATTCGAGGATGCTCCGCACTACCTTTAAGGAAGGTATGATGGATATGGATTTGCTGAAGCTAAAAGCATTTCCACCTAGACCCTAAAGGATAAGGCCAAGATTCGCTAAACCCATCGAGGCCTGCAACCATTGGGAATCGCGTAGCCGCAGCGCATTCCGACAAGTTCTGCTCATAAGACCACACTAAAAAACAAATTTACACCCGCAGCCCGCACGGTGTGAGAGATTTTATCGTTGTCAGAGAGATTTATGAAACCATCGCCTCGTCACATCACGGGTTCGATACTGATGTCAGAACCACTTCTATGGTGGTATGTCTCCCGCTACGAGGCATTTTTGGAAACCATGAGAAACCAAGTAATCATCCTGATGAAGCCACGGATTTTTTAAATACGAAATAAACTTCTCTATGGTCATGGATGGTTTCAACCCTAGAGAATTGAAAGGATGAGACCCATAGTTAACCCAAGGGGTGGGATGTATGCAACCCGCTGTATTAGGGCCAGAGACGAGAGCTGGGATTTCAACCCAATACATGGAGGAGTCAAGGCAAACAGGCTCCAAGGAAGTGCATGATGATTGGGTGACCCAAAGTGCTACTAACCCTATATTAGATAGGTTTTGAGTGCTTTTTGTGCACTAATCATGTCATTTATGCCAATTGGAGTGTTCAAGTCTTCTTAGTATCACTTATGCCGGTTAGAGGTTATTTTTGGTTGTTTCAGGTTTTCACACTTCGGGAGTTCAATATCGAGTCAAATGATGAATCACGAAGATTGGATCCAATTGTCACCATCAATCAGACAAAAATCAAAGAAAGAATGAAGGCAAATCGATGGAAATCGATGCAAAGAGTGACAGAAGCAATGCAAAGGAAGATCAAGAAATCCCGCACTTCCGCTTAAGATTGCGAAAAATTCGCTCGATCAAGGTACTCGCAACCCAGCGAAAAATTTCGCAACCCAATGAATACCAATTTTCGCTAGACACCGTGGTTTTCGCCAGGCACTCGTTCCTACGAAATTTCATGTTTTCGCTTATCACATAAATTTCGCTATTAGCGTAAATTAAGCAAGCCTTAGCGAATAAGCTATTTTCGCTATGCATGGTGATTTCGCTACTCAGCGAAATTTTTCAGCCTCCCACAAATTCACCGCCTCGCTATGTTTTTGTAATTAATGCCAACCGACTTCAAATTTGTACATTTCGTCTCCTAAAATTAGCCAAACTGTTAGTTTTTATGGTATTTTCATAAAATGGTGTGGCCTATATAAACCCCTCCCTTTTTGTAACCCTAAGCAACAATTGGGAGAAGAAATTTTGTAAGTTTTCATTTGTAAATAAAGTCTCGTATTTTAGTTAGGTTTGCTTTTTCTCTCTTCTCTCTCCTCTTTCCTTATTTTCGTCGCCAAACACCCCTCTCGAGGATGACAACTCAAGAGATAAGCCAAGCCTCCTTTCAAGAGGAAGGAAGCTAGCTTGGTAAATGGGCATATGCATGTTGTCCTCGGTTAAAAGCCATAATCGGGATTTATGGCCCTCATCTTCAAATTGGGGTCAATAAAGATTTAATGTTATTGATTTCGCCAATATCGATAATATGCTTTAGATACAGCAGGTATACTTATTGCTAGATGACTGTGGGTTTTTTAGATGGTCTTACGAGCCACTAAAATGATGTTTGGGCCAAGATCCCAATCAGAGAGGCATAGATACTATAGTTTCAGTTATCTAAATAGAGCTGTTAGGGTAGAGAGTTCTTGTTAAACATAGATCCTGGCCAGGCTTCGACTATAGGTCAAGCCATTACACATGAGGATAAAGCCCGAGGACGCTTGTTTGCCCTAAGTTACCAAGTTAGTGACCTAAATCTTCAAAGTTAAGTTTTCACACTTCATTTTTAGTTTTTATAGTTAATCAATTTTCAAACTCATCACACTGTTTTTGAAAAATCCAAAAAGTCCAAATAGAAAGCCTTACCTTCTTGCACTTATGTAAATCATTCCTAGGATGAAAACCCATCCCCGTGTCTCGACCCTGTACCACTATACTCTGTGCAGCTTCTGACTACGACAAAGAGTAGAACTTAGGGTGTATATAAATTTTGTTGATTTTAGCTCAGCCTACCGTGGGTACGACCAACGGCGCTGCTGCCGGACGGGCACAAACTACTTAATGATAAGTCAAGGTACTTCGTGATCAACATCACAACCTAAGGTAATCTTTTAACCTTTTTGAAACTCCAAATTTTGCAAGAATCGCAAGTTTTCATCACTTGCGTGAATCACCGCTTTTTGCTCTTTTATACATACAACCGCTTATTTAGCTAACCCTAACCTTTTGCAAGTTGGTTTCAGGTTTTCTGTTTGTCTCGGGCCAGGTAATGGGGCCATGGTATGCAAGTATCGGGACAGAGGAACTGTGAAGACTCCATAGAACCCAAGACAATAACCCGACCTAGTCGCTGAAGCCGTTGTACACACTCGATACCATGGATCCACTATCCGAAGAACAACAGTCAGCCTGAACCCCAATGAATCCAATGTTCTATAGAACCAAGGAGGGATCACATCCAATCTCTCCTGCAGTTAGCGCCCCATCCCGTATCATTCCTCCCGTTCGAAGATGTAGCAGCCGAGGCCATATTTGTACCTACTCCCACATATCATGGTATGGAAAATAAAATCCATACACTCATATATGTGGATTTTGAGGAGGTTTGCACTACCTTTAAGGAAGGTATGATGACATGGATTTGCTAAAGCCGAAAGCATTTCCATCGAATTTAAAGGACAAGGCCAAGATTTGGCCAACCTACCAGGCCTAGAACTATTAGAAATTGGGCCAGTCAAGAAAGTGCACTCTCGAAGAAGTTCTTCGCTCATAAGACTAATAATTTGAAGAGACAAATTTACACCTTTTGGCAGCTCAAGATGGTGAGAGTTTTATCGTTGTCGGGAGAGATTTACGGAGACTATAAGGGCATGCCCACACCACGGGTTCGAGCATTGGATGTTGGTGAACCACTTCTATGGTGGTATGTCTCCTCATGAGGCAGCCTTTGGAAACCATGTGGAGGAGACTTTCTAAGTAAGCATCCTGGACGAAGCCATGGATTTTAAATTACGTACGAAACTTCTAAGGGCCGGGATGAGCCTTACCCTAGAGAATTGAAACGACGAGACTCACGGTTAACCTGGGTGGCTGGATGTACGCATCGCGTAAGAAATAGAGATGAGAGTCAGGATTTCAAACTCCTAGCAAGGAAAGTGGAGGAGCTTGAAGGCAAACAGCCCAAGAGGTGCATGCAAGGATCAAAACTCGCACACCAATCTCGCACTAATCAATCCCCGTGCACCCGCAGAACCATGTCCTATGGCCCCGCAGCCGAAGGATTTGATGTCGAACGCAAACACCGTAGACAATACAAGCCACAACAACTAATGCTCCATATGGTAATACCTACACCCAATCGGAGGAATCACCCTAACCTCACGGAGACCCAACCCCCCGCCATGCACCCCCTGTGTGCCAAACCTCACCTGGGTTCTTCACAATACAAATAAATCCATCATCCTCTTCTCCAAAGAATGCTTCATATCAATTCGGTAAAGGTGGTGGGCAACTTGTTGAGGAACAAGCAACCAATGTGCAACTGCACAAAGGATTGATATCAGAGTAATCAATAAAAGAATGGGATGGGCTTGAGAGACCAACTGTGAAAATTGACAACCTACGTGATTCAATCACCAAGATCAAGTCAAGCAGAGATACAAGATAAAGGGAGGTTTCCATCAAAACACTTCCAAATCCCAAGGTAATTCATGAGGTGGGTCATCCAACAATCTCAGAATGGATGAAGTTAAGGCTATAATTACTCCCGAGGAGTGAAAAGAGGTTGACCAACCCCATGCCAAAGCCTCGTTGAAGAATCCAATCAAGGGAGAAGCACTGCGGGGCCTGAGCATATTCTCCTAAATGAGGATTCAATGAAAGCATCGCATACCACCTCCATTTCCACAAGCACTTAGGAGGTAAGAAGAAGGCATCAGCCAGCTGTGCATTTTAGAGGTCCTAAGGCAAGTGAAGGTTAACATACCCTTGACATAATCAAACAAGTCCCCGCTTATGCAAAATTTTTGAAAGATCTGCACAATTAAGAAGCGGATTGTGCATCAGAAGAAGGCATTTCTCATCAGCAAGTCAGCGCCATAATCCAAAGCAACACTCAAATACAAGGATCCGCACTCCCACAATTTCGCCAATGTGGAAGTGCATAGACAAATCATTGCTTGATTTAGGAGCCAAGTGTGAATCTAATGTCAGATTCAAGATAGCTGCCAAAGCAGGTTTGTGAACCAAACCTACCAACATCACACTTCATCGGGCCGATGATTTGAAAATCCCTAAGGGATAGTTGAGGATGTCTTAGTGAAAATAGACAAATTCTATTACCTAGTGGATTTGGTAGTGCTTGACACTGAGCCAATTGCAAATGAACCCAATCATGTGCCAATCATCTTAGGAAGACCATTTATGGCCACAACCAATGCAATCATCAATTGCCGGAATGGAGTCATGCAACTTACCTTTGGTAACATGACCTGAGTTTAACATCTTTCATTTGAACAACAAACATGAGTTGCTAGAAATGAAAATCATATAATCGTGAAGTTGTTTCAAATGGTCAATGTGCAGGAAACAAAGTGCCTGGGAATTGCAGAGTAATCAACCAAGGAGACGTAAGAAATCCCTGTCCCGCCATCAACACCTACCGCAAGCCACAATCTGCTCAATTCAAAAGCCACTGAGGACTACTTCAACAATTGGACATCCAACACCATGGAGTCATCCCAGTCTACTGCAGGGGTTGAGGAGATCATTCTCCTCGACCCTCCCGAGTAATTTTCAGATTTTGAATCAACGTTGTTTTCAAAACCGAATCAGATTTAATTTCATTATTTTAAGTTAGTTAATTTTGATAATTTCGCTTATTGCTAGTAAGTTTCCTAAATTAGCGCTTTTTCTTTTTTAGTAATTTTGTTTATATACTATAGTATTTGCGGTATTAAATTTTAATTATAGTTTTATACACAATTGTCTTTTATAATTTTATTATTTCTTATAATTTCACATTTAACTAATAAATTTCTATGTAAAAATAATCGGTTTAGGCCAAATTCGCTAAAAATAGCGAAAACTGGTGTAGGAGACCCTTACCGCCAAACGCCTATTTAAACCTGGGAGGGGTTTGTCCATTTTGCCACTTCACATTCTCCCTCCCAATGGGGTTCTCAGTCTCCCAAATCTTCGCACTCGCCATTACATCAAGCATCACGGAAGTCATACTCGTTTGACTGAGCGCTGGGGCAGTACTGGCTCATTTATAGCTCCTATACATCCTTGGTTTTGCCTGTATCCTAGCCTCACTGACCGACTCCTGACTGAGTTCGGGCCTGAGTTTCCACTATCATCAGACAGCCACTACAAGGCGCACCACGACCGAGCTCCCGGTCATCGGCCGCCATCCCTCGCCAGACCCTCGAGCACCCTCCGACCACACCAGAGTCTCGCGCATTTCAGCCGTTTGAGCCGTAGCGTGAGCGCTCAAGCAGATTTCTGGGCCTTTGTCGTGCCTCTGGGTCACAAATACTTTAGCCACCGCCGTTTCGCTCACGTACCGCCAAGACACTCTAATGGGCCGGCTCGGGGACCTCGAGTCCTCGGGTCCATCTTATTTGCCCGCCGCCAGCTTGGATCCTCTCTACCGAGCTTTATTTGGCTATTACAGAGCCGATGTGACCTGCAGTCAGTGAGCTCTAGTTCATCTACCTGTTTAAGAGTGATTCAGTCGCCTCTAGAGAGCCTCAGTTCAGGTATTCAGTGGATTAATTACATTTCAATGAGCAGAGCCCTCTTCCAGAGTAGTATTCAGATTTCGCATGGTTCAGACGGTGGTCCCCAGATTCGTCGCGGTTAGGTTCAAGACACCCGAGCTGATCCCAGCCCCACTCTTCGGTCCCGACCTGAAGATTCATCACCGTCCCCGAGGCAAGACCAAGAGCCCTGTGGATTTCGCCGATATCGACACGGATTCTGGGACCTCGCCCCATCGCCCGTGCCCCTGAGGAGAGTTAGGAGGGCCTTGCTTCTCCAAGCCGCCTCCCGCACATCGGCCCGGTGAGAGTCATCTTCTTCTCGACCTCACCACCAAATACATCACCGGCGACCATCATCACCCCACTGCCGCCGGCCTCGAGGATTCACAACCATTGCTTAGGAACCCTATTCGGGATCAAATGACCCATCAGAGACCGTTCCATCAGGAGTCGTACTACGATGTTCCCGCACTAAGGGCTGATCCCAGATACCGAGAGTCCATAAGGTTGATCAAGGAGTATTCACTATTACCTACGACCGAGGCAAGATTACTACCCACGGAGCCGGGTGTCATAGCTTTACCAATTTCTACGACCTCTAGGGAGCAAACTGGTCCACTTTGAGCTTTAGTTCAAGATCGATGATCACCTTGTACTCGTAGAGCAGCCAGATATTACGCCAGCCTTTGGGCCTCGCGTGATACCGCCTCGCGACCCGAGGGTTACCGAGCGCGCCCACCCGCCCCATAGCAGATGGGTCCAGCACCGGCCGAGACACCACTCAGCCGGGTCCGTGGGGCGATTTTACCGGAGGAAGCTTCCCGCTCGATGCCGCCGATCGACCATCTATTTCAGACGGACAGCTATTCCCTCTCGCAAGATTATGTGCGAGGGAGGGAGCCATCTTGGAGGCTCTTACCGATCTCTCTGGGATTTCAAGGTTCGGGTCCTCCGAGTCAAGCATGGCCTATCTCACAGCCGGGAGGAGAAGGTCCACCCAAGGACCTGAAGACGAGCGGCAGAGCCCCATTACTTATGCCGAGACCTCCGCCATGTCTCCCTCGAGCATCCGGGATCGGGGCCGGAGCCCAGGATTGAGATGAGGGTCCGATGCCCCCGGTGTCGCTGCAGAGCGCGATGACTATGCCCGCCTCTTTTCACCTCGTGACTACAGGACCTCGTGGAGGAGGTACGGTCGTGTGGTTGACGACTCCCACGGAGATGATATGCCTGCCCCTGAGCCCGCGGTATAGAGGAGTCCAGCTACACGATGTCACCTCCATCTCCTCCTCGACACACTCCACATCAAGAACAGAAATTACATAATTCGACCCATCCTATTCAAAGACACCATTCACTGAGTATTATCCATGCCTAGAGAGATAGCCGGTGTGATGGATGCCATCCGCCTCACTAGCAAATTTACACAGTGTACTCGTACTAGAGGCTGGCCAGCGGTCACTCTACAGTTTCGGGCCAGATCATGACGCACTGGGCCTTCCTGCGGTTCCCCATCACGAGAGGAGCCCACCACGACTGTTCTATTCGATGTTCTCGCGCTAAAGAAGAAGAAATTTTTCAGACTCCACCACCACCACAAATAGTGAGGTGGTTAGGTTTCTTTTATGATTTTGTATAGTTACCGGGCTTTATCAACTCCTACTAATTTTGATTAGATTCATGTATTAAACATAAGAGTAAGATATTTTGTATGTTTAGCTTTTATATGCATGTATTCAGCCACTTTGGCTATATCAAAAGCTATTCGCAAGATATATATATATAAACTTTGCATACCATGTTTTTGTGCCTTTACCATGTATATTTGTTTTTCTTTTTCAATTCGAATAATTAAATTGCTACAATTGACACCGACCAAGCTAGAAAAATTGAATCATCAAGCCATTACCTTATGTTGAGCAAATTCCATGCTTGAATCTGTCACAGGCTCCAAAGATGCTTAACTTAAAAATTTCTCCCTTAAGCTAATTCACACTTAATAATCGATTGTTTCATCAGTTTGAATTTGTTTACTTCCCTTTCGTCAGATAATGTAGCTCTTAGGTATGTTTCGGGCAACCTAGGATAGGTTTGTGTTACCCATACTTGAAGACCAATGTTGTCTTCCAAAAGAAAAAGAAAAGAAAAGCAAAAAGAAAGAAAAAGAAAAGAAAAGAAGAAAAGAGGCACAAGTCGTGAAGTTTCACAAACCCGAGCACGGTCCGAGGGGTGTATGGCGAAAGCCTTGAAACCCTGCCCTAAACCTTAATTGGTTTGGGAGTCATCATTTAGTGTTCGCTATAATGGGTGGATAGGTAGAGTCTAACGACTGTAGGTGCTGATTTCGGTCATTCGAGTCCTGGGTGAAGCCTTTAGAGTTTCATGTCAAGTGATCCTTTCTTTGGCCACGCCCCAAACCTAATTTGGTCGAGTCATCGGTGAACTCGCTACACGGACTTCGTGAAGTCGAATTTAGCATTGCATCCTACAAAGCAGAAGTCAATAAAGAAAGAAGTGCAAATTATCCTTATCTAGGTCGCTTCAACACCTTAAGGCCATGTCGCTGCTAAGTCAGGGGAGGGACAAATTTTTGCAATTTATCGCGAACTGCTATATAAAGAACCATTAGACTTAGGTGGGAAATTCAAGTTGAGAATCATGGAACAAATATTGACCTAAAATTGTTCTTGTATGGTTTTGGCTCTTTCATGCCTTGGCTAAACTCGTGTCCATTTTTCGTTTTTATGTATTGTTTATATGTACATAAACCCATAAACTTTTGAAAATCAATACATGCATCTCCTTGTTTTTGCATTACTAAGGGACTAGCAATCGGCTGGTTGTGGGGTGGATTAAGACTGTGCGCTATTTTAACCCTATATTGATAGTTTCAGTGCTGCGCACTAATCATGTCATTTATGCCAATTGGAGTGTCTGTTTTAGTATCACTTATGCCGTGTTGTAGGTTATTTTTTGGGTTGTTTGTGCTTCGCGCACTTCGGGAGTTCAATATCGAGTCAAATGATGAATCACTTAAGACGATCCCAATCACGCCTATCAATCGCACTTTAAAATCAAAGAAAGAATAAGCAAAGTGATGGAAATCGATGCAAAGAGGACAGAAGCAATGCAAAGAAGATCGAAAATCCCAGAATTTCGCTAAGATTGCGAAAATTTCATTCGGGATTGCGAAAATTTCAAGAACCTTAGCGAAAATTTCGCGAACCTTAGCGAAAATTTTCGCAACCTTAGCTAAATTACCAATTTTCAATAGACACCGGTTTCATGAAAATCGCTCCTAGCGAAATTCGTTCGCACTCACTTAAATTTCAAGTGATGAAATAAATTTCGCTTAGCTGTTAAACTTGCAAGCCTTAGGGAAATTTTCTATTTCGCTTATGCATGGTGATTTCGCTACCTAGCTTAAATTTTTCACCCTATCGAAAATTCACCGCCTCGCCATGTTTTTGTAATTAATGCCAACCGAATTTCAAATTTGGTGTATTACTTCCTCTTGTCCCTTAATTGGCTAAATTGTTAGCTTATGGTATTTTCATGTATTGAGGTGGCCTATATAAGCCCCTCCTTTTGTAAACTTAAGCAACAATTGGGAGAAGAAATTTTGTAAGTTTTCATTTTTGTAAATAAAGTCTCAGATTAGGTTTTTTTTTTCTTCTCTCCTCTTCCCTTATTTTCGTCAGCCAAACACCCTCTCGAGGATGACAACTCAAGAGATGTGCTTTTGGCTAAGCCTCCTTCTTTGAAGAGGAAGGAAGCTAGCTTGAGAAGGCATATGGCATGTTGTCTTCAGGTTAAAAGTTGTACTGTATTTATGGCCCCACATCTTCTCAAATTAGGGTTGAATAGCATTTAATGTTATTGATTTGGCTAATACTCCATGCTTTTAGGATACAATGTATACTTATTGCTAGATGCACTGTGGGAGTTTTAGATGGCCTTACGAGCCAATTAAATGATGTTTAATGTTAGGTTTCAAACTCGTGGAGAGGCCATAGATGCATGTTATCTGTATGAATTCAAATAGGAGTTGTTTAGGGTGAGGTTTGCTAGTTAAACATAGATCCCATTTGTGGCTCGACTATAGGTTGCTTGTCATAACGCGCATAAAGCCCGAGGACGCTTGCTTATCTTGGGTTACCAAGTTAGCGACCTAAATCTTCAAAGTTAACTTTTTCACACTTCATTTTCAGCTTTTACAGTTAATCAATTTTCAAACTCATCACACTGTTTTTGAAAAATCCAAAAAGTCCAAATAGAAAGCCTTACCTTCTTGCACTTATGCAAATCATTCCTAGGATGAAAACCCATCCCCGTGTTCGACCCTAGACCACTATACTCGCAGCAAATTTCGACCACGGCAAAGAGTAGGAACTTAGGTGTATATAAATTTTGTTGATTTTAAATTTCATCCTACTATGGTACGAATCAATGCAAAGGATCAAATCCCGCACACACCAATCCTGCACCAATTTCCAATCCTCTGTACATCCAGTAGAACAGTGTCCTATGGCCCCTACAGTGAAGGATTTGATGTCAGAATGTGCAAACACTGTAGGACAATACAAGCCACCACAACCCAATACCTCATATGGAAATACCTACAATTCCAATTGGAGGAATCACCCTAACCTCTCATGGAGACCCAACCCCCGCCGTGTACCCTGTGTGTCAGTCCCGCTTGTCTCCCTCTGGCCAACCTCATCCTCTTCTCCAATAGAACAAGCCATATTGAATTCCTGGAGTATAGGGCGGGCAACTTTGTTTAGAACAAAGGAATCAATGTGCAATTTCGCACAAAGGATTGATAATTAGAGGAAAGTACATTGAATAAGAGAATAGATGGGCTTGAGAGCAATCTCAAACTTAAAATCACAACCTACAAGATTCAATCACCAAGATCAACAAATTGGCCGGAGGTACAAGAAAGAGGGAGGTTCCCTTCTCAAATGTTATCAAACCCAAAGGGAATCCATGAGGCAGATCATCCAACAATTCAGAATGGATGAGGTAAGGCTATAATTACCCCGAGATGGAAAAGAGGTTGGACTGTACCATGCCAAAACCCTCGTTAAAGAATCCAAGAAGGGAGAGGAATTGCGCCGATCATATTCTCCTAAAGGAAGATTCAATGAACACCGTATACCACCTCCATTTCCACAAGCACTTAGAAGTAAGAAGAAGGCATCTCAGCGTACATTTTAGAGGCTCCTAAGGCAAGTGAAGGCAACATACCTCTATCGACATAATTAAACAAGTCCTCGCTTATGCAAAATTTTTTGAAAATCTTTGACAATCAAAAGTGGATTAGGCATTGAGAAGAAGTATTTCTCACCGAACAAGTCAGTGCCATAATCTAAAGCAAATACCTGGCCAAATACAAGGATCCAGGATCTCCCACAATTTCGCCAATATTGGTGGAACTGCATGCATAAGTCATTACTTGATTTAGGAGCCAAGCAGAACCTAATGCCGTATTCAAGATAAGGCCAGCGCTAGGTTTAGGTGAACTTAAAACCTACCAACATCACACTATCATCAGTCGATAGATCAGTTAAAAACTCAAAAGCGATAGTTGAGGATGTCTTGGTGAAAATAGACAAATTTCTATTACCCCCAGATTTTGTAGTGCTTCGAAGACCGAGCCAATTGCAAGTGAACCTAATCATGTACCAATCATCTTAGGAAGACCATTTCAGCCACACCACGAATAATAAATTGCCGGAATGGAGTCATGCAACTTACCTTTGGTAACATGACCTTGGAGTTAAACATCTTTCATTTGAACAACAAGCCAAAGTTGCTAGAGAATGAAAATCCAATAACTGATGAAGTTGTTTCAAATGTTTAGTATGCAGGGAAGCACAGTGTTCAGGAATTGCAAGGAGTAATCAGCCAAGGAGTCGAAGAGATATCGTCTTGCCATCAACATCCACGCAGTCAATTACCCAATTCAAAGCCACTGCTGAGGACCACTAACAATTTTGGACATCCCAACACCTCATTTTTGAGTCATCCCAGCTACTACCGCAGGGGTCGAGGAGACTATCTCTCCTCGACCTCAGTACTTTTGAACTCTCACAGACTGGTTCGGTGTTTTCAAAAACCGGATTGCAGTTCAACACTTTTGCTTTTTGTCTTAATTTAGTTAATTTTGATAATTTCAGTTATTTTTCGAAAGTTTCCCAAATTAGCAGTTTTTCCATATTTAGTAATTTTGTTTATATGCTATAGTACTTAGTATTAAATTTTTAATTATGGTTTCATATTGTAAATTTTATTTTAATAATTTTTATTTTATATAGTACTAATAATTAATATAAAAATTTTGAATTGCAGGGAGGCAAACTGGGCCAAATTCGCTTAAAATAGCGAAAACTGGTGCAGGGAGACCCTTCGGCTACCGCCAAGAGCTTATTTAAACCTGGGAGGGGGTTACTCATTTTGTCACTTTACATTCTCCCTCCCAGCTAAGCCCCGAGCCCAATTCTCTCGCTACCGCTGCCACGCTAATTGGTCGGAAGCTGCGCCCGTTCGATCGGAGCCAGCCAAAGGCCGCTTACCCCGCCATAAATTTCGCAAGATCTCGCTGCCTCGCGCTTCGCCTCAGCCGACCGGAAGCTCGACCGATTCCCCGTCTGAGCTTCCATCGCCGGGCCGCTTCCACCGCACAAGACCACGCCCGAGCCCCCGGTCACCACCGCCGTTGTTCCAGCCTGGCCCGCTCACCGCCACGCTGAAGTCGCGACGCTTCCGCACAACCGCTCGCGATCTATGCCTTCCACTCGCACTCGAGATACGCTTATACTCATTGAGCTTCCACCGCAGCCTCGTGACCTTCTTCGTGTTTTGCTCCATTTAGCTCGTGCCCCGTCCCAAAGAAGCTGTCCTTTACCGGCCTTATTCGCTATTCCAAAGCCGGTGCGAAACCGTGAAATGAGCCCTCGGGTTCATCTAATTGCTTCTCGTAATGAGACTCGCCACTTCCAATGAGCCTCCGTTCAGATATTCAGAGCCTCATCTGCATTTTCAGTGAGTCGAGCCCTCTTCCAGTATTTTATTCAGATTTTAGATATGGTTCGTACTCGAGGTGGGTCCCGCCTTCGCCTAGGTCGATTCGGGGTGACACCCGAGAGAGAGGTCTCATTCTCGGCCCCGCCTCCAAGATTACCACGGTCCCCGAGGCAAGACCCGACGAGCCCTCGGTGGATTTCGCCGACAGCCAGACACCTGACGCGACCCCGGCCCCATCGCTAATGCCTCGTAGGAGAGTTGGGGAGGGCCCTAGCCTCCAAACTGCCCAAGACTGCCCCGGCGAGTCATCTTCCCCTACGCAGCCATCACCAAATAATATCACCGCGTGAGGCGACATCATCACCTCAGTTGTCACCTGCCTCCAGGATCAGGAGGCCATTGTTCGTAGGGCATCCCATTCGGGAATACCGTGACCCATCTCGGCGGACTTTCATCAGGAGTCATTCTACGATGTCCCGGCGCTGAGGACTGATCCTAGATACCGGGAGTCCATGAGGTTGATCGAGGATTATTCATTACTGGCCTTCATGACTCCGGTGGCAAGACTTGCCACCCACGAAAGTGGTGTAGCAGCTTTACCACTCGATGACATCTCGAGATGATGGTCTACGAGCCGCTTCTCTATTGATGACGCGAGTACTCGTGAGCGGTCGACATTTCAAGAGCCTTTTTAGCCCGCAGATACCGCCGGCCAATGCGCAGGGTTATAGATTGAACACCCACCTCATCACCGAGAGATGGCGTTCGAAAGTAATCGGCCGTAGACACTACAACCGGACTCGGCATTTTATAGAGGCGCCCCGCCTCGGATGTCGCTGATCGACCATTTATTCCGGACTAGTCTGTTCCCGCTACAAAGATTATGTGCAAATGGAGGATCCACCCTGAGGCTCTTACCAATCCTGAGGGATATTGGTTCAAATCCCACAGGCCAGGTTGGACCTCCTTGATGCATTTCGAGGAGAAGGTCCATCTGAAGGGTTCGTGCGAGTTGCAGAGTCTTCCGTTGTCGATGCCGGCATCTACTCGCAAAGTTCTGTTACCTGGGATTCCTGTGAGGAGCCCAGGATTGAGAGGAGGATGCCCCCGGGTCATGCTCGCTGAGGCCGGTGATGACCATGCCCGTATCTTTCCACCTCCGACCACAGGACCAGGAGGAGGTACCGGATCAGGTGGCTGAGGACTTCCACAGAGACGATATGCCTGCCCCTGAGCCCGAGATATAGAGGAGTCCGACTCCGCAGATGTCACCTCCATCTCCTCCTCCACACACCACATCCACGGCTGCAGCTGATACATCTAGTCCATCCTATTCAGCACCATTCACCTGAGTATGTTCACGCAAGTTCTAGAGAGATTGCAGGTGTGATGGATGCCATCTGCTCACTAGCAGCCTACACAGTGTACCCAGATCGAGGGTCGGCTTAAGGTCACTCTATACTTCCGGGCCATCATGACGCACTTGGGCCTCCCTGAAGTGTTCCTGATCAGAGAGAGGAGCCCACCACAGATCGCACCTACTTTGATGTTTTATCGGGCAAATAGCTAGCAGTTTTTCAGACCCACCACCACCACAGAGCGAGGTGGTTAGGCTTCTTTTATGTTTTTGTATAGCTACTACTTTTATCAACTCCGCCTACTAATTTTGATTAGGATTTATGTCTAGCCATAGTAGGCAGTGATATTTTTTGTATGTTTAGCTTTATTCGCATAGCTTATTTGGCTATATCAAAGCTATTCACTTATATATGTACTTTTGCATATCATGTTTTGTGCCTTTACCATATATATTTGTTTTTCTTTTCAATTGAACAATTGAATTGCTACAATTGGACAATTGAATTGCTTTTGTTGGAAAATTGAATCACTGTTTGTCACCTTTATGTTAGAACAAATTCCATGCTTGAAACAGTTTTTGGTCAATTGCAGCCCAAAGATGCCTAACTTGGAAAATTTCTCCTTTATGCTAATTCACACACTTACCCGCATTGTTCCAATAAAGCCATAGAATTTGTTTACTTCCTTTCGCTTTGCATAGACGGCCTTAGGCATGTTGGCAACCTAGGATAGGCTTTGTTACCCACATTTGAAGACCAATGTAGTCTTCCAAAAGGAAAAGAAAAAAAGCATAAAGAAAAGAGTTAAGAAAAAGAAAATAAAATCAGAAGTTTTCGCTTTGAAACCCGAAAGAACAATGTCCTGCGGGTGTATGGCAAAGCCTTTGAAACCCGACATTCTAAGCCTTAATTGGTTGGGAGTCATCGATTTAGTGTTCGTTACATGGGTGGATAGGCAGAGCCCAACGAATTGTGTGCTTGATTTTCAAGTCATTCGAGTCCGTGAAGCCTCGTGGAGCTCAGGGTCGTTGATCCGCTCGATGCCCTAAACCCACCGCTGGGAGTCATCGGTGGACCTCGCTACACGGACTTTGGTGAAGTCGAATTTTACATTGCATCCTACAAAGATAGTTGAATAAAGAGAAGTGTGTAATTATCCTTATCTAGGTTGTTCAACAAATTAAGGCCATGTCGTTAAGTAGTCGAGGGGACAAATTTTGCAATTTATTGGTGTAATCTGGTTATATAAAGAACCATTAGACTTTAGGTGAGTTCACATAACTATGGAACCAATATTGACCTAAAATTGTTCTTGTATGGTTTTAGCTCTTTCATGCCTGGGCTAAACTGATGTCCATTTTTCAAAGTTAAGGACAATGTTTATATGTACATAAACCTTTTGAATCATAGCCTTTTGAAATTCACCATACATCTCCTTTTTTGTTTTTGCATTGCTAAGGGACTAGCAACGCTTCGGTTGGGGTGTGATATGCCCAAAAAGTGCTATTTGAACCTTATTTTAGATAGGTTTTGAGTGCTTTTTTGCGCACTAATCACGCCATTTATGCCAATTGAAGTGTTCAAGTCTTCTTAGTTTCACTTATGCCGCTTTTAGAGGTTATTTTGGTTGTTTTATGTAGCTTATGGTTTTAGGAGTTCAATAATGAGATATAAGATGAATCATGAAGATTGAAACCCATTCATCAAACCGTACTAAGCAAACTATAAATCAAGTGAGAACGGGGCGCAAAGTGAAGAAAAATCAATGCAAGAGAGGACTGGAAGCAATGCGTTGATGAATCACAAATCCCAGAATTTCGCTAAGTATCGCTAAAATTTCACTGATTGGGAAAATTATGTTCCTTAGCTTAAATTCTCAATCTTAGCTTAAATTGACAATTTCGCACTCCAAGATTTTCGTTAAAGTGATCAAGCTCCAGCTAAATTTTGCATTTTCGCTTCTCACATAAGTTTCGCTAAGCTAGCGAAATTTCGCTAGCTAGCGAAATCACCACTGCCTAGCGAAATTTTGCCTTTTCGCTATCTCTTGGTGATTTCGCTCCCTAGCGAAATTCTTTGAAGCCTTAGCACCACTGCTGCCAGAATTAATGCAACCGACTTCAATTTTGGTGTATTACTCTCTTGTCCCTAAAATTAGCCAAATTGTTAGGCTTTGTGGTATTTTCATACATTGGGTGGCCTGTATAAGCCCCCTCCCATTTTGTAACCGGAAAAAACAAAGAAAGTAAGCAACAAATTGAGGAAACAACTTTTGGTAAGTTTTTATTTTTGTAAATATCTTTCGTAGCTTTAGTTAGGGTTTTGCTTTTCTCTCTTCTCTCTCCTCTTTCTCTTATTTTCTTGGCTGCCAAACACCCCTCTTGAGGATGACAACTCAAGAGATGCTTAGCTAAGCCTCTTTTCTTTGAAGAAAGCAAAGCTAGCTTAAGTATGGGCATATACATGTCATTCCTCTCTAGATTAAAAGCTACAGTACTCGTGTTTACGGCCCTATCTTCTCAAAATAGGCTGAATAGCATTGAATGTTATTGATTTTGGCCAATACTTACCATGCTTTAGGATACAAGTGCATACTTATTGCTAGATGCGCCAGGGTTTTAGATGGTCTTTACGAGCCATCGAAATGATATTTAATGTTAAATGGTTCAAACCTGTAAAGAGGCCATAGATGTTACCTTGTGGCAACTCAAATAGAGTGGTTTCTAGGTTAGGTTTGGTTAGTTAAAACATATCCGTTGTGGCTTGACTATAGGTTGCTTGTCATAATGCGAGGATAAAACCAGACTTATTTGCCCTAAGTTACCAAGTTAGTGACCTAAATCTTCAAAGTTAACTTTCACACTTCGTCGCTTTACAGCTATTCGGGCTCAAACTCTATCACACTGCTTTTTTGAAACAAAACCAAAAAGTCCAAATAGAAAGTCTTACCTTCACTTATGCAATCATTCCTGTGGATGAAAACCCATCCCCGTGTTCGACTCTATACCTACTATATCAAGTAAAGAAATGACCACTGCTAGAGAGTAGGAACTTAGGTGTAAGTAAATTTTGTCAGATTTTAGCTCACCCTAACGCTGTAACGGTAATCAAGAATTCGCCCTAATTAACCCAATTGGCATGTTAAGGACCTAGCAAGGCTACTAATCAAAATTTGTGGCAAGTTTTGTTGTTTTTGTAGGCTATTTATTTCATAGATAGGGATTCAACTCAACCATGGAGAATCCAAGTTGAATTCAGAGCTGCAGTTTAGAAACCAGAAGAAGAGAGGAGCAGAAAGAGCAGAAGAACTCGCCCCTACCACTTTACCTTTCCTATGCCTTTTGACTTTTGTTCCTCCTTTTGATTTCTTCTCGTTTTGTCCCCCTATAATAGCTTTTTCTTTTGGTTTTTTTGCATTAGAGTTGTGGGTCGCTATAAAGCCCCTCACTAGACACCTGTAAGAAAATCTTCATTAATAAAAGTTTTTAGGTGGAAGCTTTCAAATTCTTCCCAGCTTCTTTCTTATTTTCTCTCATTTTCCCTCACTTTCTCTCCCTTTCTCATTAGCTAAACACCCTCTAAGGATGACAAATCAGAGGATGAACGGCTAGAAACCTTTCCTCCTTGAAGTAGAAGGCTGTTGGGTACAGGATCCTAAGGCAACTAGAGGTTTTCATGGTTTTCACGTAGGTACTCACTAACAATTTTGTGTTTCCTTTGAACTCTAGGTTTAGAACCCTTAGATTCATCTTGAATGATCCGTATTTGATAATCTTTTAGGGTTCAGTGGATGCTTATTGCTAGATCCACTGAGATTCATTAGTTATCATCTATTATTCAATGTAAGGTGAGTCAAGGAGACTTGTTTTCCACTATCTGAGACCACTGATGCTCAGTGAATACCATTTTTCAAAGGATAGTTATTAAGGGTTAGGTTTTATAGCTAAATGAAGAATCGGTTCGGGAGATGACTATAGGTCATCCTCCTTAACGCGAGGAAAAGGGCCCGAGGACCCCTCAGTTACCTTTAGAACCCAAACTCAGTAGCCGGATGCTTCAAGGAATTCTCTTTTATATTTTACTTCATTTTATTTTGAGTTTCAAAAAATTACCCCTCACTGTTTTTATCAAACCCCAAAATCCAAATTTAATTCACCAAGTTGAACCCAACTATAAGTCATTTATGCGAAGAAAACTCATCCTTGTGTTCAACCTAGAGTTAATTATACCAAGCAGCGGCCATGCCACGGCAAAGATGAGGAATTAGTGGGCAATTTTGTTGATTCCACTCAATCTCCATGCTTTGAATAAGGGACTGAAGGAGTGCAAAATGGAGTGAGCTCAGATTTTTATGAAGGAGAAATACAAGAAAAAAAAAAGTGAAGAGGAAAAAATGGAGAGAAGAAAAGAAAGGAAAAAGTAGGAAGAAGAAAAAGATAGAGATTCTCTGTATCCGGTAGATGGGCCCTCTCATCGCGGATTTCCTAAAGTTTTGAGGGAGTGGATACCTGGTTTTGGAGGCAGAAAAGAAGGAAAGACAAAGGGGGGAGTAGCTCGTGAACTTACAAGTATGAACGCTGTATGCTTCTCCCGCTTCTTTTGCGCCTTGTCTCAAGTATTGATGTTCGCAAACTTCATTTTAGCATTGGCCATTCATACCATTCGGGAGCTCCGAATTGTACAATCGTTTGTTTTTTAGATTCCTTACTCTGTAAGAATTTTATGAAAATTTGTTGAGAACTTTTCTCAACTGGATCGACTAGTTGGGGAACCGGATCAGCCGATTCATTAGGTTATGTTTTTAGGGAACAATGCTAGGCACTAGGCACTGCTTGGGTCACCACTCATTCTGAGTCATAATTGTGAACCGCTTATTTTTTGGATTCCCTACTCAGAATAAATGTTTTTAAAATTTTGAGAACTGCTCAACCGCGATTTAGTTGGGAACCGATCAACCATTCATTAGGTTTTATTTCTTCTCGTGAACAATAAAGTAGGGACACACTGGGGTGGATTATTTAGATCAGTTCTCACTCATTCGGAGTTGGAATTGTACACAGTTTATTGTTTTGGATTCCTTACTCTTTGAGGAATGTTCTAACAAAATTTGATATTTTTTATCAATCAGCTCAATCAGTTGGGAAACTGAATCAGCAGGTTCGTCTGGTTTTTTTTTAGGGATAATATGATTTTAGTTTAATTGGAGCCCATGACCTTTGTGAGTTTAATTGGAGCCCATGACCTTTGTGAGTCAAGCCCATTCACCAAGATCGCTGTAGGGCCATGTTTAGGGTGTAAAATGGGGTTTAGTTAAGGTTAATTTGGTCCCATTTTGGATTCATAAGAGTTAGGGTTAATGCGGGTCAAAGGGTGGTTAGTTAAGCACTAGTAGTCAAGTGTTTTGTCGAGCCCGATTCTTTGAGATGAATAGACATGTTTATATAGTTGCACAAGTGTTTTAGCATCAATGAGTAGCTGAGATGTGATGTATGGTTTCTCTTGGCTTCCTTTTCTTTTGATATTTAATTTTGAGAGATTTTTGTATGTTCAACGTACGACTAAC
The DNA here is from genome assembly GCA_016808115.1 of Tetrastigma voinierianum. NCBI lineage: Eukaryota > Viridiplantae > Streptophyta > Magnoliopsida > Vitales > Vitaceae > Tetrastigma > Tetrastigma voinierianum. The sequence continues at coordinate 604,280 of JAEQBH010000741.1, read as the reverse complement.
CTTCCCTACAAATACATGGTTGTGTGGACCATAGTACGTTGCCGGGGTCTGCATTTGCATTTATATGTGTACATAGTTTTTGGAATTTGATGTTTGTTGTGAATTTGAGCTTGTTGACTTACCTCTTATGCAGTGCTTGGCTAGGGACCACATGTACGCACCCATTGTTTTGTTTGATCCAGTGTTTATGCATGTTAGATATTGAGTAGGTTGGTGTGATTCGGGTCATCCGCTTAGCCTGAGTGACCAACCGATCTTTGATCCGTATGCTCCAATGTACCCAATTCATTAGTAAAGACCGAGTTCCAGGATTAGAGGGGTGCTACCTCGCATGAGGTACCTTCCCAATAGGTAAACTAATCCTCAAACCCATAAATCTAGCTTTCGTGGACCGCTTTTTCCTGACTGGAGTCAATGAGGGGGTTTTGTTCTTACTTCATTTTCCCCATTTAAAAAAAAAATAAAAGTAAGTGGCGACTCCAAACAAAACCATTCCTCACTTGGGACGGATTTTCCAAAGCTAAAAAATCAACTCACTTTTTTATATTAATAGTGAGTCGCGCAAGCACAATGGATTCGGGGCAGGTCCATTAAATCAAGTAACTTTTACTTCGGGGGAACAAACCTGCACTCTAGTTTCATAAGAGGGTCAATCTTGAACTTGAGTTTGGCATATTGGAGCACATGTCTATTGACCAAGACTTTAGGCTACACAAATGACCGATGATCACTTACTCCGGTTGGTATTTCGCATACACTGCGGGTTTCGCTTGCGGTTCGCGGTTCACTCTTACTGGATTCTAGCATGCTTTCTCATGGTTGATTGGTACCTAGCTATATGTTTCTGATTGGCATAGATGGTTAGTTTGTGTGTAGGTTATGTGGTAGGCTTGCTCTTTGCGCATGACTGTTTACTTCATGGCTACCCTCACTCTTGCATGACTACTTGATTTGTTTGTGTTTGTGGGGCGCGCTTATATCCCCTTGTTTTCGTATCTCTAGTCTTGGTCATTATTCCTCATTGATTGGAAGCTTGACATCATCTCCTCTTACCATTTGCCTCAAACTAAGCTAGGAGTTTGGAGCAAGGTCTAGCGTAGGGGCTATATCGATGTTCGGGAGCACATGGAGATGACTGACATTCGAGTAATGGAAGACCGATAGTCCCCGAGCCGGATTTCGTTTTGATACATGCGCGCCGTGTGTCATTTGATTCAGGTTAGGATCTTAGGTTACGTATCCCGTCTGGGTACAATCATTTAGGTTTTAGGACTTACCTTTTCCTATTGTCAGTTTTTGAGCCACATTATCCCTGAGGTATCACCATGTCAGAATCTCGCTCCTGCCTATGAAGCCATATATCAGTTTAGCTGTTGACATAACATGTCAGTTCATTCTCTCGAAGGATTTACCATACATTGATCGGATTGATTTGGATTGATAGTCATAGGATTGACATATCCCTTCCTTTGTAGGATTGCTGATTGAGACCGACTCCGGTTCCCAAGCTCGATCAATCGGCATTGACTTGTTAGAGGATTAGATTCATTACAATGGGCTAGAGCATATATCATATCATAGAGATATGGACCTCGCACGCTAACAGCGACCAGTCACCGAGATTACCGATATCACGGCATCTCTAATGAGATGCCATATTGGGACCGGATGCAGGATTGATGGGTATCAGCCCAAATGCATCGCCGGCCCTAGGGAACACCCCGCATGACTCACCGACCTCCACCAGCGACCACACCCATTTGGACCCACTATACAAAAAGACTATATAGTTTCACCTCCACCACACCACCACCACCACCACCTATTCTGTCAGCCCCACGGGTTAGAGCATTTATACTGTACGATCAGATTGACATCATACCACATTCTGTAGTAGCCCCTACACAGATTATTGATGACACCCAGGCTCGTATCGATAAGATTGAGTAGAGGATCAGGTCTCTCGCATGCTCGATGGAGTTATAAAGGATAGATATGATGACCTTCCAAAGGGTAGCCTCACAAATGAGTTTCAGACACCGAATAAAGGTACACAGGATGTGGTGCCCCCATATATTCACTACAGCTTATACAACGTTGTTATGCACGGGCATAGACTGGATGAGGCACAGATGATTATGCTACTCCCTCTATCACTAAGTGGTGCCGCTCAACATTGATTTCCGCTCTACTGACCTTCGATGTAAAGATATATGATTTTGGGACAGAAATCATTGTGACAAGATTATTTTAATATTATAAATGACTTATCCCGAGGGAGTTGAGAGGCCCTCGGCGCAGGCCTGGATGAGTGATTCGCATCACTTAGGTGATGCTGAATCAACAAAATTTATATTCATAGCTTTCTCCTGCATCGTCGTAGTCAAGCTACCGCAAGATACGGGTCTGTGGTCGAACACTGGGATGGGTTTTCGTACAAATGATTTGGCGAAGTCAAAATGGTGAATTTGGTTTGAATTCTTGGGGTGGGATAAAAACAAAGGGTTGGTGGTTTTCAAAATGAAAATAAGGCAAATAAAATGTAAAATAGAAACTCCTTGAAGCATTTGGGTCACCGGGTTGATTCCTATGGTAACCGAGGTTCCGTGATCTATTTCTCGCTGTGGAGGATGACATATATAGTCATTTCCGAACCGGATCTTCATTTAACTTTTAAAAACTAAACCCTAATAATTTCCCTTTGGTAGAAAGCATTTAAGGTTCCAATGAAATCTATCTTGATTCATCCAATATTCCAGAAAGGCAACAACTGGTTTGGTTCTCAATGGATCTAAAAATAAGAATCCACCGAATCTCAAAAGATTACCAAGTATTGATCAGCGGATGCACTCAAGTAAAGGAAAATTCAACCCCTAACCTACCAAAGGGGTCAAATGGCAACTAATGGATATTAGTGTATCTAAAGCTAAGAATACACTAAACCCTAAAAAGCTTGCCAAGTATTGGCCAAAGAAAGTACATCAAAAAGCTAAACCTAGAGTTGAAAAATCAGGGGAACCAAAACGACAGCACTCGGGCCGCTGGGTGGAAAAACAGGGAACCACCAAAGAACCAAGTAGATCTATCCCCAGCCCACCTTCCACTTCGCTGAGTGAAAGGGTTTTAGCCGCTCATCCTCCAAGTTGTCATCCTTAAAGGGTGTTTGGCACCTAAGAAAATGAGAGAAAGAGGAGAGAGAAGAGAGCAAAATGAAAAGCTGCGCGTATGTACTGAAAGATTAAAAGTTAGGGTTACAAACTTATAAGGTGGCTTATATAGCCAACCCAAAAGTGTGAAAATACACAAATACCTAACATATTGGCTTACAAAAGGGACAAGGTGGTAATACACCAAAAACGCACTGCTTGGCATTAATTACACAAAATCACTGTGGCAAACATTTTCGCTATGGAGGGAGACTGCCACCCCAGCGAAATTTACAGACAAATGAATCGGGAAAACTCGCTATCAACAACGAATTCCTCGCATACGAAATTTCCGCTAGCCTAGCGAAATTTATAGTGAGATAGCAATCTGGTTAATTCCCGCTAGGCACAAAGGATTTTCACTAGCTAGCTTAAATTACATTTAGCGAAATTTCTCATTAGCCTAATAAATTCACTAGGATTGCAAATTTTAGCTATGTTATGAATTTTCAAGTAATCCCAAATAAATTTTCACAATCATAGCGAAATTTCCTGGAATTGCTCTGCATCCTGTTTTGCACACTACATCCTCTACTGCATTCTTTGTTCATCACTTTGTCTTCATTTATTCATTGAATCTTTATATTTCATCTCCTGCCTGAAATCATCGAGGAACTTCGCATTCAACACCAATACGGCTGCTTCATTGCTCAAGTCCTCAAAACCCGCAAACTAACCAAAACAATCTCAAATGGCATTAGTGGAACCAAGTGGACCCCGCACACATCAATTGGCTTAATCGATATGATTAGTGCCAAAGCACCCAAACCTATCCTCGAATAGGGTTCAAAATTCTCACCTCTGGGGCACTAATCACAATTCTCTAATCGACACGTTGCTGGGGTCCCTTAGCAATGCTAAAATAATAATGGGATGGCGTCATGGATTTACAAAAAGTATAAATATGGTTCAAAAGTGTATGTACGTAAAGGCATTACCTTTAAATGAACAATTTATGTCCCGTTAGAAACCGACATGAGAGAGCAAAACCATATAAGGACTAGTTCTTGGTCAAAATTGGATCCGCGAATCAACTAATTTCCACCAAAATCTAATGATTCCTAATGTAACCGT